>RJWH01003398.1:0-157504 GCA_004363575.1 Solenodon paradoxus | reverse complement strand
GACTTTTTGCTTGAATAAACCTCCAAAAGAGGGAGTAGGGGGCAGCAAAAACAGGAGTTCAGAAGCAAGAAATTCCTCCCACCACATACCTTGGTACTATGACCCCAGTGGCTGAGAACCTAGTGGAGCAGCCTGTGTACAGCACTCAGTCCCAGGGATTTGGTGAGGACAATAAGGCCAAGTGCATCCAACAGAAACACATCTCACAGACCCAACCAGTTGAGTTTTATAAGCAAGACCCCTTCACCCCAACCAGGCTGCAATAGCTGCACTGCTACCTGGCTGCTCATGCACCTCCCTGACCCAGCACCATCTTCAATCTTTGACACAGAAAAAAACATTACAGAGGCCTATAAGCATCAAAAATATAAAAGAAATCGATAATAGAGCACTCCCTGGCAGAAAGCACTAGCAGATGATCGACAGCTGGGAGCGGGGGCATACATTGAAACCTCAAGAAATGGGAACAAAACAAAATGACAACTCACCACCAGAAATTAACTTTGAAGACATGGAGGTTTGGTGCTTTCTAAGAGATAAAGAATTCAAGAGTGCAATAATAAATATTTTCAGAGATTTAAAATAAATTTCATAAAAACTAACCAATGACCTCAAAAAAACAATCAAAGAACAGAAGACAGAAATTGAAATTCTATAGAAAATACTAACAGAGATACAGGATTTAAAGGAGATAATTAATGCAGCTAAGAATAATATAAAAAGCTATGGTAATACAACAACCCAAACAGAGGAATGGATTAGTGATACAGAGGACAGTAATGTAGAAAAAAGTCAGGAAGAAGAAAAAGAAATTAAATGCAAAAAATAAAAGAAACACTCAGAGAGCCATCTGACACCATTAGAAAAGGCAGTATAAGAATATTGGGTGTACCAGAAGGTGAAGAGTAAAAGAAGGGAATAAAGAGCATATTCAAAGAAATAATTGCTGAAAACTTCCTAAGACTAGAAAAGGAAATGAACATACAGTTAATGATGGACATCCAATTATACAAATGTAAAAATAGCAACAAAAAGACACAAAATTGTGAAACTATCAAAAGCTGAAGACAAAGAAAGGATCCCAAAGGAAGCCAGGGTAAAAAAAAGCAGGTAACATATATACCTTCTCCCATCAGACTAACCTTAGATTTCTCAGCAGAAACTCGACAGATTACAAGAAAATGGAATGCTGTTTTTAAAATACTACAACATAAAAATGTGCCAGCCAAGAGTACCATATCTTGAAAATCTCTCCTTCAAATTTGAGGGAGAAATAAAGAGTTTTCCCAACAAACTAATGCAGAAAGTTTCTGAAGCTACAAGACCTTCTTTACAAGAAATGTTAAAAAACAAACTACAAAAAATTAAACAAAGTAATAAAATGAGAAAGCAAAAACAAAAATGGCAGTAGCAAGTTCTCAAATAACAATAACACTTTAAAAGTAAATGGATTGAGCTAACCAATTAAAAGTCACAGAGTGGCTAAATGTATTATAAAACAAAACCTAACTATGTGCTGTTCACAAGAAACACATCTAAGGCCAAGAGACAAGCAAAAACTTAAAGTGAGTGGATGGAGAAAGATACTCCAAGGTAATGGTGAATCCAAAAATTCAGGAATTGCTATACTCATCTCAGATAAAGTAATCTTTCAACTCAAGAAGGTTAAAAAAGATGGATATATGTACATATATATAGATAGATATATACATAAATATATATAATAAAGCAACCAGAACAATAAAAAGATGTCACACTTAATAACATATATGTACCCAATAGAGCACCCAAATATATCAAGCAAACATTAACAGATCTGAATAGAGATATTAATAGAAATACAACAATAATAGAGGACTTTAATGCTCTTCTTTCAGCAAAAAACAGATCATCCAGAGAATCAAAATTGAAGAGCTGCACTTAATAGACATATATAGAGTACGTCACAATAAAATTATAGACTAAATATTATTTTCAAGTGCTCATGGAACATTCTCAAGGGTAGAGTATATGTTGAGGCATCAAGCAAGTTGAAATAAATTTTCGAAGACTGAAATAATATCCAGCACCTTTTCAGATCACAATGACATTAAACTAGAGATTAACCAAAAGGAGAAGCAGAGGGAAACTGCAAAAGAGTGGAGAATAAACAACATATCATTTAACAACCATTGGGTAAAAGAGGAAGTTAAGGAAGAAATTTAAAAGAAACCTGGAGACAAAAAGAAATGAAGACACAACATCACAATCTATGGGATACAGCAAGAGCAGTAATGAGGGAAATTTATAGTGCTACAATCATACCTCAGAAAACAGGAAGAATCACAAACAAAAAAACTAAACCTTCACCTAAAAGAACTAGAAAAAGAAGAAAAACTGAAACCTAAAACAATAAAAGGAAGGAAATAACAAATCTTAGGACAAAAATCAATGAAACAGACATCAAAAATAATGTCCAAAAATTAATGAAACCAAAAGCTGTTTTTTGAAAGAATAAACAAAATAAACAAGCCACTAGCCAGACTCACAAAACAGTAGAGAAAGAAAACACAAATAAACAGAATCAGTAATGAAAGAGAAACAATCACAGCAGATACAGCAGAAAAACAGAGAATTAAGAGTATATTATATATAATGATATGGCAATAAATTGGGTAACCTAGAAGAAATAGGCACATTCATGGAAACATACAACATTCCAAAACTGAACCGAGAAGTACTAGAAATCATGAACAGATCAGTCACAAACAAGGAAATTGAAACAGTGATTTAAAACCTTCTCCAAAACAGAAGCCCTGGATGAGATGGTTTCACCACTGAATTCTACAAAGCATTTGAAGAAGAATTAATAACCAATCCTTCTTAAACAGTATAAAACATTGAAGAACATGGCAAATTTAAGCACTTTTTATGATGATAATATTACACTGATTCTAAAACCAGGTAAGGATAACATCAAAAAAGAAAATTGCAGATCAAAATTGTTAATGAATATTGTTGCAAAATTCTCAACAAAACACTGGCAAACCGAGTTCAGCAACATATTAAATGAATCATTCAACATGATCGAATGAGATATATCCAGGAATGCAAGGATGGTTCAACATATGCAAATAAATAAACATGATACACCACATCAATAAAAAAGGAAAACAAACCATATAATCATCTCAATAGATGTGGAAAAAGTATCTGATAAGATTCGACACAGTTTTATGTTAAAAACCCTCCATAAACTAGGTATAAAAAGAATATACTTCAACCTAATAAAGACTATCTATGACACACCCAAAGTCAACATTATACTCAATAGAGAAAAGCAAAGTTTTTCCTTTAAAATCAGGAGCAAGGAAAGGATATCCACTCTCACCATTACTATTTAAAATAGTGTTTGGAGGTCCTATGTAATTCAATTAAACAAGAAAAATTATAAAAGTTATCCAAATAGGAAAGGAAAAAATGAAGTTATCACTATTTGCAGATGACATGATAATATACATAGAGAACCCCCAAGACTCAAACAAAAAGCTGTTAGAAATAATAAACAAAAACAGTAAAGTGGCAGGCTACAAAATTAATGTTAAAAATCTGTCACATTTCTGTATGCTAACAATGAAAATATACAAAGAGAACTGAAGAAAGCAATACAATTTACAATTGCATAAAAATATGAAATACCTTGAAATAAACTTAACCAAAGAAGTGAAGAGCCTATACCATAAGAACTATAGGAAATTGCTAAAAGAAATGATAATGACAAAAAGAAATGGAAAAATATTCCAAGCACATGGATTGGAAAAATCAACATAATCAAAATGACCATACTCCCCAAGGCAATATATAGTTTCAATGCTATCTCCATCAAAACTCCAGACATTCTTCACAGACAGAACAAAAAAATTATGAAATTTGTTTAGATCTGCAAACAACCCAGTATAGCAAAAACAATCCTCAAGAAAAAAGCTAACAATGGAGGAGTCATGCTTCCTGACTTCAAACTCTACTATAAAGCAATAGTAATTAAAGTAGCATGGCATTGGAATAAAAACAGAAATACAGATCATTGGAACAGATCTGAAAGCCCAGAAATTAACCCACATGTAAATGGACATCTAATTTCCAGCAAAACTTACAATGGGACAAGGATAATCTCTTCAATAAGTGGTGCAGGGAAACTTAATAGCCACATGCAAAATGCTGAAAGTAGACCACTGCCTAACACAATATACACAAATAAACTCAAAATGGATGGAAGACTTAGTTAAAACCAGAAAACATAAAATACACAGGCAAAACATTATGGGACATAGATTTAAGAGATATCATTGGAAATATAACTTCCATCTCAAAACAAATAAAATCCAAAATAAACAAATGGGATCACATCAAGCTAAAAAGCTTTTACATAGCAAAGAAAACTCATCAAAACAAACAAGCATTCAAACTGAATGGGAAAAGATATTTGCCTGTCACACTTCTGACAAGGGCTTAATATCCAAAATACACAAAGAACACATAAATTTGACAACAAAAAGCAAACAATCCAATAAAAAATGGGCAGATGACCTTAATAGACATCTCTCAAAGGATGAATAACAAATGACCAACAGGTTCATGAAAAGATGTTCTATGTCTCTTATCATCAGGGAAATAAATGCAAATTGAAACAGCAATGAGATATCACCTCACCTTGATAAGAATGACTGTCATCTAACAAAAAGGAAACAAGTACTGGGTTGGATGTGGAGAAAAAGGAACCCTAATTCACTGTTGGTGGGAGTGTAAAATGGTGCAACCATTCTATAAAGCAGTATGGAGATTCCTCAAAGAATTGAGAATAGAAATTCCATATGATCAAGTCATTCCCCCTGCTGGGTAATTACACAAAAAATACAACAACACTTATATGCAGAGATCTCTGCAACCCCTTGCTCATTGCAGCTTTATTTACAATAGCTAATAGCTGAAAACTATCTAACTGCCCTTCAATGGATGAGTAGATAAAGAAGATGGGGTATAGATATATACACAGTGGAATACAATGTGTCCATAAGGAAGGGAGAAATCCTGCCAATTGTAGCAACATGGATGGATTGGAGATAATTATGCTTAGCGAGATAAGTCAGTATGAGAAAGACAAACATTGTATGATAGCACTCATATGATGGCTATAGATATAGATACAGAAAACAAATGGCATAAATTAAATAATACTAGACTTAAAAAAGAGAGAACTAATCTAAAGAACAGTGAACTCTTAGTGGTGGGGGCCTAAAAGCAAATCAAAGTGTACTAAAGAGATGGAGTAGGGGTTGGGGTAAATGGGATAAAGGTTATTAATTGTAAAGTGAAGGGGAAAAAGTGGAAATATCGGTAAACCTATTGTGCTTTATGTAGATGTAAATTTGCTGTTATGTATAACTCAAAACAAGTTAATGTCAAAACACAATACCCCTTCAATAAAATCTAATTAAAAAATGTGAACTCTAAGAATGAGTTCAAGATTACTTGTTTTGAATTTAAAATGGGTTAAAAGCATAAAAATTATATGTAAATTTCATAGCAAACTAAAAAAAGATCCATGGAAGAAACAAAGTAAAAAAAATGTTTTCAAAGTACAGGAGAAGAAATCAGAGAAGAAAAGAGTACAGCAGTAAATTATAAAAACACCTAGAAAACAAAAAGGAAATACTTATCAATAATTACCCTAAAAGCAATGTACTCAAAAATCAAAAGGCACAGAATAACTGGAGTGACTAAAAAGCAAAAGCTAACACTTGTTGCATATAGGAAACCCATCTAATCTCTGTAGACAAACAGAAACTCAGACTTAAAAGTTGGAACACAATCCTACAATCAAATGGAAACATATAAAGGGCAGAAATAACCATTGTTATATAAAATAGTCTTCTGGCTGAAAAAGTTAAAAAGAGAAAGACCTGCACGTAATATAATGATTAAGAAATCAATTTAGAAAGAAGATAGCATTTCTTAACATATATGCATCAACTGATAGAGCATCAAAATATAAAACAATTGTGAACAGAACTATAGAGAGATAAAAATAATAACTGTCAAGAAACACTTAAATATCATTAATTACCCTAACTTATATTGATGAACATAATGGAAATTCAACAAATGTTCATTTAAAATGATGCAACCTTAAAGCTATGCATTGTCATAAGGCAACATTACTTCAATAATTTTTAATTACCTTAAATATTAAAATTTTGAACTCACCAATCAAAAGGAACAGAATGGCTAGATGGATTAAAACATTTTAATTTATATATGGAAGACATATCTTGGCTTCAAAGCAGACACAGGCTCAAATTAATTCTTGGATGACTATCAGTTAAAGGGAACACAAAAATGCCACAAAAACTATACTTACATCAGATGAAATTAATGTCAAGATAAAAATGATAATAAGAGAAATGGACCTTACTGTATTCAGTATCATTTCAGCTAGTGGACATAACATTTATTGATATACATGCCCCCCATTAAGGATCATGAAAATATATAAAACAATGCACTTAAAGAAATATTGAAAGCTCTGCAACAAAAATAGGAGACAACACCTAACCTATAATAATGGATAAATCAATCAGACAGAAAAGAAATAAAGTATGGCTTTAAATTATGTTAGATTGTATGTGTTTAATAGAAATTTATAGACTACTCATTCTTCGTAGGTGCTTATTCCATTCTCAAATACAGAACATATGTTGGCACACCGTGTTATTAATACATGAAGATCGAAATTATATGAAGTAACTTATTGGATCACAATGTTAAAAGATTGGAAATCAAACACCACACATACACGTACACACAAACTAACATTGTTGTAAAGATCTCAGATATGTGGAGATTAAAAAAACTTGCAACTAAAAAACTTCTGGGTCAGTGAGGAAATCAAAGAAAATTTTTTAAAAATTTTGGAGACAAATGATAATGAGTTGAAATACCACTTTGTGATACAGCAAAATTATACTAAGAGGGAAGTTTAAGGTAATGCAGTCCTAAATAAACAAAAATAAACAATATAAATTTGTATCTAAGGAACTAGAAAAACCAAAAGTCAGTAGAAGAAATTAAATGATAAAATTTATAGCAAAAATAAAACAGATATTAAGAAGATCATAAATATCAATTAAAACCAAGAGTTGGTTCTTTGAAAATAGAAACAAAATTGACAAACATTTAGTCAGATTCACTAAGCATAAAAGAGAGAAAACTATTAGAATCAGAAATGAAAGATGGAAAAGTAAAACAGATAACACAGAAAGAAAGTATAAAAGATATCTATCCAGGAGTTCGATCATGGGAGCAGGGATAGTAAGGATAGTAAGGAAAGGAGCCGCAAGAGATTGAGAAACTCAAGAGAGTATAAGAAGATAGGAAAGCTGGGGTCAGGGGACCAACAGTGTCTCTACTCTTGGACCGAAGGCCCTGACCATCCTGGTATCCACTTATTTATTGGGTTTATACACAGCATTGCTTCATGCAGCTTACATAAGCAAATTTATAGTTACATTAGATTTCTTATACAACCTTTGTTCTCTAAAAAATAACTATATCTATCTTATTTTGATGGGAAAACAGTCACAGACACACAGTCCCAGTGTTTTCACCCAGCAACTTTCTCCAGGTGCCGACTCTGGTGTCCTTGATGTTCCACCAGCACCAACTCCCACCTTGCTCTGTTTTCTGGCCCCAATATATCTTTATATCAACAAAATGGATAAAACTGGAGAAATGGTGAAATTCTTATAATCACACACATTCCACAGCTGAATCAGGAAAAATAACCTGAACAGAAATCAGCAGGGAAATTTTAAAAGTAATACAAAAAATCCCCCCCAAAAACCCCCTGCCTAATGTTGAAAGAGGACATAATACTTATCCTTTTCAAATTATCAAAGAACAGGAAATACTTACAAATATATTTTATGAGAATATTACCCTACTACCAAAGCAGACAAAGAAAGCACAATAAAAGAAAACTAAAGACCAATATTTCTGATGAACATAAATGCAAAAGGCCTCAACAAAACACTAAGAAATCAAATACAACAATATATTGAAAGGATTAGATATCATTGCCAAGTGGGACTTATTCTAGATGTGCAAGGTTGTTCTATGTATAGCATTGCTTCATCTGAAAATAATGATCATTTTATTTCTTCTTTTCCAATGTGAGTACCTTCTATATCATTTTCAACATAATTATGGAAGTGCTTGCTGGAGTAATTAAGTAAGAAAATGATATAGAAAGTATTCACAATGGAAAAGAGTTCACTAGAAAACTATTATACACAATAAATGAGTAAAGCAAAATGGTAGGCTACAAAATCAATATATATAAATATGTTGCTTTTTATACACACAGTGAACTATAAGAAAAATATTTTAAAAATCACATTTAAAATCACAACAAAAAGATACAAATTATGGGGGACAGGGGATATGTTTGTGTTTTCCTGAAGGTACTTGGGTATGCCATTTTACCCCAGTAAAAGACAGTAAGAAGAAGGAAAGAGAAATTCTCAACTCTGTTCATCTTGAGGAAGAGATGTAATGCTACTTTTGCTATGGCTAAGTACACTGATTATGAAAAACCAAGGGGAGTTTTACTGGGCCTGTTTCCCAGACTCTCCTATGGTTTTTCCAGCATCGTGGGATAGTCCCTCTATTCCAGTGTATACCAATAACACACAAATGATGGGAGGCTGATCTGCTATTCATATTACCCCAGAGTCTCGAGGAGGCCTTAACTTCTTTAGTTCAAACAATTCTGCTCATATTTGCCTTTCTTCTCTGTCTATAACTGGTTGCTTCCAATTGACTCAAGAAAATCAAACATCTTATGGAGGAGGCAAGGTTGCTAATTTTATTGGTCCTTGGGACCTCTTTACATATATGCAGACTGTCTCTAAAAGGGATTTCTCTAATACTTTGTGGGTAGTTCCACAACATCATCCTCCCATTCCTTACTGTCCTAACAGCATCAACGTAGAATTGGGAGTATTTCTTCCATGGCTGGAATGTTCATATCCTTTACCTGTTGAACATAATATCATGGGAACTGACAACTTGGTATATGACTGGTCCCACAGAATGAATTCAGATCATTCTCACCATTTACTTATGTCTGCTGGAGGATTTGTGACTAATATTTTTACTCATGGTGATCATGTGCAGAAGGAAAGTTGGCACCTTGGAGCAGTTCTGTGCTTGGTGAACTTCACTACTCTGAATACTCGAGATGTTACCAAGTTTTCCTATGGCCTCCAGGATTGTGTTTCGCCCCATGTTATTGTGGTGGGTAACATCAACATAACTTTCTCTGCCTTCGGCTTATACTTCTTTCATAAACTGTAATTTGACTAATTGTGTCTCTTAATTTAATGAATAAGATGACTTGCTTATTGTCTATCAACCTCCTTTGTTATGCTTCCTGTTAATCTTTCAGGTCCTTGGTATGAGGATGCTGGTCTTCTAGCAATAGAAGAACTTCATAGAGCTCTCGCCTGGCCCAAGAGAGCAATAGGGCTCCTCATAGAAACCTGGATAAGGACATCAACAAAAAAACATATAGTTGACATCAAACTAAATAAAATGCTGAACTATTTCCCCCTAAATCAGGAAGAAAAAGGTAAAATGGACCCATTCTCACCATTGTTATTCAACATTTAATTGGAAGTTGAAGTCAGTGAAATATGAAATGAAAATAATGAAAAGTCATGTATATTAAAAAGGAAAATAATAAACTCTAGTCATAGAAAATATGAGTTTTTACAGAGAAAATAAAAAATCTATATAAAAATTCACGCCACAAGATTAGTATACAAAAATGTCTGTGTCTATATACTACAAGTGACAAATTGGAAGTTAGTATTAGATAAACTAACTAGATAACTATGTATATATATATATATATATATATATATATATATATATCATGAAATGCTTAGATTTAAATCTAACAAAAATGTGTTCTCTCTAATATGGTCTATAAATTCATAGCAATGTCAGTAAACATACCAGCATTTTTCTGTGAAAATTGAGGAGCTGATTATACAATTGACAAAGATTGGCAAAGAACCTGGAAAAGGTAAAACAGGTAAAACAAGGTAAAAAAAAAAAAGGTAAAACAAAACTTTTAAAAAGAAAAACAATTGAAGGATTTTCAGCATCAAACTTCAAGATGTATTATAAAGATACAATAATCTATAGGATATATTTTTAGAGTACAGAGAAATAGCTCAATACAACATACCAGATTCAGAAACAGAGTCATACATACATCATCAACTGACATTTTTGCAGTTAGAAAGACAATACAGTGGAGAAAGAATATTATGTAATAATGGGTAGTGTAAAAATTGGGTGTCTCTGTGGAAGAAAATGAACTTTGATCCATTCTTTGCAGCATATACTAATTCAAAATGGATCATAAACATAAATGAAAAGCCTAAAACGGCATAGTTTCTAGAAGAAAGAAAGCAAAAAGAGGAAAAACTTTGCGAACTTTTCTCAGGCAAAGTTTTTTTTCAGTTATTACTGAAAGCATGTTCCATAGAGAAAAAAGTCTACTTCATCAAAATTTCAAATGTCTGCTCTTATAAGTCATTTTAAAAGGAAGAGATGGGTCACAGGGGGAGAAAACAGGAAAATAATGTATCTAGCAAAAGTCTTGTATTCAAAATATATAAAAAACTCAAAATTTAATAATCTGAAGCAAAATAATTTTTTGAAGTGTAAATGATTTGAACCAACACTTAATGAAAATATATAAAAGCACATGAGAAAGTGCTAAATAGCATTAGTTTTTAAGGAAACCCACAAAAAACATAATAATTTGCCACTAAATATCTGCTATAGACTGAACGTGTTTTCTCACAAAAGTTATTTTTTTTGAAATCCTCATACCCAAGGTGATGGCATCCACAGATGAGACTTAAGGAATATGGATATAATTAGGTAATAATGGTGGAACTCTCCTGAATAAGGTTAATACATTTATAAAATAAAGAGAACCCTAGTAATCTCTCTGGTATTCTTTCCACCAAGTAAGGATATAATGGGGAAGATGACCATCTACACTAGACCTAGATACACCTTGGTCTCAACCTTCCCAGCCTCAAAAACTGTTGAAAAATTAATGTTTGTTGCTTAAGCATCTCAGTTTATGGTATTTTGTTATAGTAACTCAATGGACTAACACCTATTAGAATGACTAACAAGAAAACAAACGAGAACACCTGAAAATAGCAAGTTATAAAGAGAATATAAGTGAATGCCAATTTTTACAGTCACTTTGGAAAACAGTTTAGCTGTTTCCTATAAAGATAAACATATACTTATCAAATAACCTAACATCTTATTCCTAGATCTTTATCCAAGAAAATTGTATGTTATGAAGTTACATGAAAAAACTAAAATTTGATATGGTCTAATAGAAATCATGTCATTCTGGTTATAATTCTAAAATAAAATGTTGTTATGTACCAATTGTTCGTCACCCCCTCCTAGAGTGAGCTGATGCCCCTATCGCTGGTTCCTCTTCCCCAAATCTTTTTCTCACCAATTTAAAAAGAAAAGGCAGCAATGTCAGGACCCCTACAGGATCAAGCCTTATGCCAGGGATCAAAGTTCTATATCAGGGCATTGAATTGTCCCTGGCCCCCCTGGTCAAGGAATGCAATTATGTGGATTGATAAAAAAAATCTATGAACTGTAGTATGTGACCAGGATGGACCCTTCACAAAGGAACAAAGAAATGGCACCAGTGGGAAGTCTTCCCTTCCACCTTTGAAAAGTCCCACGAAATAGCTATAGCATTGCTCAAAGAAATCATTCCCAGGTTTGGCCTACATGCCTCTCTCCAATCCAATAATGGCCCCACATTTATTTCTCAAGTCACTCAAGAGATAGCCTCAGCTCTAGGCATCAAGTGACACCTCCACTCCTACCAACCTCAGGCCTTCATAACCAAATTAACTCTCTTGCTTCAGTTGTCTTGCAGAACTGTAGCTGTCTGGATGAGCTAGCTGACTCCTGGGGAGGCATTTGTCTTCTCCTCCAAGAAGAATGCTGATTCTACGTAAACCAGTCAGGCCAGATAGAGAAAAATCTCTTCAAACTCTGTAATAAAGCCACCCAGCTCCCAGATCCCAACACTGTCCTTTTTCTGGTCTTCCTGGTTACTCCCAGTTCTCACTCCATTCTTACCCTTTCTCACCCTCCTATTTGATATCTGCCTTATACAACTTCCAGTTAACTTCATCAGAAAGACTGCCACTGGTATCACTAATCATAACCTACTTCTCTTACAGGAAAACAAAGTCTCTCTCCCTCAAGTTGCCCACTTCATCCTCCATTCAGCAGAAAGTAGCAATTTGAGACCGCATGGCCAGTTCCCCTTCATCTTTTATTTTAAAAAAGGCAGGAATGATACAGGAGACAAAAGAAAACAAAAAATGAAAGTTGTCACTTTCCAGCCAAGTATGAGACATGGAAGGTTTTGCAGTTCTAAGCAAGACAAGATGCTGTTCAAATCCTTTACTGTTTACCAAAGTCAAGGACTCCACCCCTACTTCTATGTGCTTGTCTACCATTCCAGTCCATCAACTCCCTATCCCTAAATCAACAGCAGGACAGGTGGCCTTATCATGAATCCACCCCAAGCCCCCACAGTGCTAGCCAGAGACAGCCCCCCTTAAAAAAGTTCTCTCTCACAGCTTCCCTCAGATTGCTCTTTTCTGTTTCTTCTCAGAAAGGAGCTTTCCCAACCTGCACATGGGACAATAAAGTCTCAGAACCCACCTGACTCCCTTGTCTCTGCTTCTTATTGTCTAATCGACTTACAGAAATGAAACATATGTTCACATAGTAACCTATATTTGGATGTTCATAGCAAGTGAAATAATAATCTCTAAAACCTGGAAATCACCCAAATCCTCTTCAACTAGAAAATTGATAAATAGTACATTCTTTGAAACACTACGAGTCAACAAAAGATTGAAATTCTTGGTACTTGCAACAACATGGATGAAACAGCAATTACATTATTATAACAAAAAAAGGAATAGTCAAAAAAGTTTCATACTCTATTATTCCATTTGTTTGACATCTTGGAAAAGACAAATTGTAATAGCATAAAATAGATTCGTGTTTTCCAGGAGCTTGGAGGTGAAGAGAAGTGTTTTGTTCAAAGTGCCAGAAGCTTTAGGGGTGATAAAAATGTTTTGTGGTTGTGGTGACATGATTGTATGTGTTTATAAAAACTTACAGAAGTACACCCTAAAGGGATGGTATATTGTGTATAAAGTATTATTTAATAAGTCCAACATAAAAGTCTAGAAGAAAGAAAATTCACATACACAGACACAAAAATATGAACAGCAGCATTTTAAGAGGAATGAGAATTGGTTGTATAGGAAAATACAAGAGTAGATTCTGCAAAGGTAAAATTTGAGACCCAAAGACAGTAAACCTTTGTGACCAAACTAGTCTTGTTACCTTGGTTATGGGTGGAGATGTTTGTTCTCATTATATGTAAGAACACCTCAAATCCTTTTTAGAAATTTCCTGTTAAGCCTCTTGATTTTCCCTCCCAGTAACAATGAGTCATTGTCTTCCGGAGTATCTGTGCAATATAAGTAAAATTTCCCTACAATAGTGCAGAGCTTCCTAAAATGGGAGGCCCAGAGGAATTGCTTTGGATATGATAAATCCTAAGGTCAAATGTTCCACCTAAATAAATTTTGATGGACATCCACTGAAAGAAGCACACTCAGATTTAGTGTTTTAAACTTTATATACGTTTTTGTAAAATGTTGCCACAGTGATCTTAAATGACAGTATAATTAAATTGTAGTGAAATAACTCATTTTTCTTAAAAGTATTTTACACACATTCTGTTAACATATTCTATAAGAGGAATAAAAATCATTATTTGAGCACTCAGTCATTTTCTTCAGATGTGCTTGAAATTATATCTATATCTACGTCTATCTGTGTATCTATATATGGCTGCAAATATGTATTGGGAAAATAATATTTTAAATGTAACATTGATATTCATTATCAGGTAAGTATATATGCTGTATGTACGGTATGCATATTTAATAAATACTGGTGTTAGGAAACTTCATAAGTGTAAAAGATAGTGTTACTTCCTAATACTGTATTTTTTTAGTCTCTAACGACCATTTAATCATGTGCTACTAACTCTGATTATCATATTAGCACAATCTCACATTATCAAAATTTCACTATAAAAGTATTTCAGAAAAAGAAGCAATAGTTTAAGCTTCTTGGAGGAAAAAAGATAGTCATAATACCAGTCTTTCAGTAACTAACATCCATCTCAAGCAGGAGGCTACATGCCATTATTACTTATCCAGTAGCTTAATCTTAATTTTACCTTTGTGTGGGAAGGTAATTAGTAATGGAAGAATTTGATTATTTATTAATACATTGTTTACTAATATGACTTATTTACCCTGACTATGTCCCCCAACCACTTGAGGATCTACATTTATATTCACTGGAGCAAAGAAATAGGAATTAAATAAATTTTTTAAATTGATAGAAGCTAAATTCTCATAGATTCCATCCATTGACTTAGAAAATGTCAAATTACAATAACATCTAGTTACCTCCACACTACCTTCTTTATTTTGTTTGCACTTTCTCCTTACTTCCTCACTACCTTCTCACCAGGCAGAGTTCCTATACATTTCTCACTTACCCACAGTGTTTTCTCTAATCTCCAGCATTCCAACCCTCCTCCTCTAAGGTCCTGCTCTGATTGGGGAGACACAAAGCTAATACCTCCCTAATACAACCTTCATTGCCACCTATTAGTTTCCACTGTGCTTTTTGAACACCTCCGCCTGTACTCTAATGCATCTCTATATGATCTGCAGCTAAATTTATTCCAAGGGGCCTTCCTACTGTGCATGTTAAACTCTTGTTACTTGCCTCTCATGCTTAAACTAACTTCCCATTTTTAATGATACTTTTATTATTTATTTTGCTTATATTGGTAAATGTGTTTTAGTAAGTCTGTATGTAATTCACATCACACCCCCCCACCAGAGTTCTAGTGCCCTTTACTACCACCTTGTTCCCTCTTTCCTTCTCTTCCCCACTTCCACCCCACAGTAGCCACAGACTTGTTTACTGTGAATTTTGATTCCATCTGTTTGTTCATTTGATTTGTTTCTTTATATTTAACATATGAGTTTAACCATAGTGTACTTTCATTTTTCTTTCTGTTTTTTTTTGTTTGAGATAATCACCTCCAAATCCATCCTGGTTGTTACAAAAGCACAATTTCATCTTTTCTTGACTTTCTAAAATTCCACTGAGTTTCTTTATTCAGTCATCAGTTAATGGAAATTTATGTTGTTTCCATGTCTTGGCTACTGTAATTGTACTGCTGTGAACAAAGTGGTGCAGATGCTTTTTCTGATTAGAAATGTTTTGCTTTGTTTTATTTTATTCTCTGGGGATATGCCTAGAAGTGGGATGCTGGGTCAAATGGTAGATCCACATATATATTTTTTGAGGAATCTCCATATTCTTTTCCAAAGAGATTACATTAACTTACATTCCCACCAATAGTGTAAGAAGTTTGCTTTTTCTTCATAACCTCTTCAACATTTGTATTTTCCCCAAGTTGTTTAATAAAGAACATTATCATCTCTAGAGTGAGATTATATCTGATTGTAGTTTTCATTTTCATTACTCAGATGATGACTGATATAAAACATTTTAACATGTGTTTGTAGACCATCTGTGTGTATTACTTTTTAGGTGTTCCAGTGATTTTTTTCAAGTTTCAAATAATTTTATTTAAGAAACTAAATTACAACATGATATAGCTCTAAGATATGCACCATTTAAAATCAAAATCTATTTAGAATATACCAAATTCACACCAACCACTCAAGTCCTTCTTCACCATACAATTTATCTCCAATACCCAATTTTCCCACCTCCCCCCTTCCCTTCCATTCTTATAACCACTAAGTTGATTAGGTTGACTAAAATATTGTTATTTGATTTAGTTCATTTTCTTGAATTTTCTAGAGATCACATGAGTAAAATCATTTGATGTCTATTTTTCTCTTCTCGGTTTATCTCACTAAAGCATAAATTCTTCTAGGTCCATTCATGCTTTTGTAAATTGCATAAATTAATTTTTCTGATAGCTGAATAGCATTTAATTATGTATAGGCAACACATCTTTATCCACTCATCTGTCAGCAGGCACTTAGGTTTTTTCCAGATATTGACTAATATAATAATGCTGCAATGAACATGAGGTTACACATAACTCTGCAAAATAGAGCTGTATTTTTAGGATCAATAACCAACCATGGGATAAATAAATCAGGTGAATTTTCCATTCTCAATTTGTTGAAGAATCTCCATGGTTGCACCATTTTGCATTCTCAGTGAAAATGACTAAGACTTCTCTTTCTCTGCATCTTCTCCAACAATTGTTTTCAGACTTTTTAGATAAGATCCGTTCTCATAATGAGGTGCTATCTAATTATTGTTTTGATTTTAACTTGCCTAGTTAAAAGAAAGCTCATGTACATGTTGGCCTTTTATACATCTTCTTTGGAGAAGTAGCTATTAAAATCTGCCCATTTTTAATAGGATTGCTTACTTTTGTATTATTGAATTTTATGAGGTCTTTATATATTTTGAATATTAACCCTTTATATATGATGTCAGATATCTACCAGTCAGCTGGCTGTCTTTTCTATAGGTTTGTTTGTTGTGGTTACCCTGGGGTTTACATGCAAAAATTTTATGTTTATGACCTGTTCTAACTTGAAAGCAAGTTACTCTTGAGTTCATTCTAACAATCCACAGTTTTTTTTACACTCCTCCACACCTTTTATATATTTGATGTCTTGCTGTTTCTATGTGGGATATCTTTTCATTTTATTTAAGTTGCTGTATTATTCCCTCTACGGTTTGTTTCACAGTGATGAATTTTTTTAACATTTGTTAGGCTGAAAGGCTCTTTATCATTTTTTTCAAATCTAAGATATAATCTACCAGGGTAGGATATCCTTGGTTGGAAATTCTTTTCTTTCAGTACTCTGAATAAATAATGTGATTACTTTCTGACCTGTAAAGTCAGCTGAAACATCCACTGTTATTCTTATGGTGGCTTCTTTGTATGTAACCATTTTGCCACTAGCCGATTTTCACTTTCTCTCTTTATCTTGTAAGTTTTGTCATTATAATGACAATGTGTCTTAGATTAGGGCTATTTGGGTTTATTTGGTTTTGAAGTCTTTGAACTTCTTGGTTTAGGAGATTTGTTTCCTTCCTCAGGTTAGGGAAATACTCAGCTGTATCTTCAAATTCAGTTTAAACCCCCTTATTTCTCTCTTCAACATCTGGGACCCCTAAGATGCAAGTGCTGTTCTACTTGACGTCGTATCATAGGTTGACTTCATTTATTTTCATTTTTTTTTGTTTTTACTGTTCTGCTTGGATGTAATTGATCACCTTATCTTCTAGTTTGCTGATTTGATGGGAGAATTTTTCCAGACTACTCTTGAGTTTTTGTTTTAGCTCAGTTATTGTGTTCATTAGCTCCATGGATTCTGCTTGCAACTTCTTCATATTTTTCCTATTTTTCTTATAGTTCTTTTTTGTTCCTCCCTTCCTTTCCTGATTACTATTTTGTTAAAACTATTAAAGTCTTGATCAGGTAGTTTAATTCTGCTGCATTCATATTTCCCTGATGTTTTGAATTATTCCATAATTTCATGTATATTTCTCTGATCAATCTGTTTGGGATTCTGTGTTTATTTCTATGGGTTAGGCTTCTCTGGTATAAATATCTTGTGTTATATCAGATCTCACAATATATCCCGGTTATTGGTCTGTAATGTTGGATTTACTTTAGTTGTATAATCTCGAGATTTTGGAAACATTAAAGCCTGCCCTGTGTTGAAGTTAGAGATCCATCCTTCATGGTTGACGTTGAGGTAAGGAACACAGAGGTTTTCCCCAAAGTAATAGTCATGAACAAGGCACAAGGAGAGAGAATTGTGGGCCCAATCAACAAACGGGTCACCACCCCATCAGAGACAACAGGAGAGAAAGCCGGTTTTGCTTATAGTAAAGGGCAATCCTCTGTGAAGATCCCTCAATCTTTAGCTCTTTAGCTGTAGCCCCAGGATGGTGGGAACTGCCTTTTTTTTTGATTAAGCCTTTCCAATTATTTTCCCTATGAGGGGTTTAGAATAAATGTTCTTTGCTGGGAACATGTCAACTACCACACTGGTGCTGTTTACCTGCCTCTCTGTCTCTGGCAGCCCAGAGGAAAACAGTTGTGAATGCCAACCATTTAGCAAAGTGTACTAATGGCAGAGGGGTAGGTGTATTCACCTGAGGACTTTCCTGCAACAGTGACCTAGAGTGCCCCCATTACATGGTAGCGTTCTCTCTTCACAAGGCTACCCTCTTGTCATCTCACTCTGATGTTCTTGATTTAGCAACTGAAAGCCAGTTCCCAGATATGGGAGCACCCTCTCAGAGGTCAGGCCCTTCAGCTCTAGGACAGTGTCTATGTCACTATGTCTCCCTTGTGGTCTTGAGTTCTCCAAATTGGGCAGTGTGACACTGAGATATATTGAGATATATCAGCTTCTCCTACCATTTATGGAAGTGTTTTTTCCCTCTCTTTTTGGAGATATTTATCCCTGGTTCTTTCCAAAGATTGTAATTGTTTCATAGGTAGTTTTTTTGGTTTGACTTGTGAGGAGGAGGTGAGATTGAGATCTTAATAGTCTTCCATCTTGAAACCCAAAGACCTTGTGAGTCTTCTTTAGATAGGTATATACTAAGTTCTTCTGTCAGTTTTTGAGTGGGTCATTTGCTTTCTTGTTGTTGAGGTTCATTAATTCTACATAATTTGGAGTTTAATCCCCTGTCTGATGTATCCTGTGTGGATATTTTCTCTCAGTCCATGGGTTAATATATTGTTTTAGTGTAGGTTTTTACACTATAAAGAGTTTTTTTAAGTTTGATGTAATCCCAGTTGTTTAGATTTATTTTGATTTCTTTTTCCAAAGCTATTTCTTGCAAATAAACTTTTATTTATTAATAATTTTATTGGACTTTTTAGTTTACATTTCTATATTCATTTTCGGTTTTTTAAATCACACCTCAGTTTGTGAGTATTTCACACTCTACCTACCACCAGAGTTTAGTACTCTTTGTCACCATTTTCTTTCTTTGTTTTTGACTTCTCTTCTCCCAGTCTGATGGTAAACAACATCTTATGTTCTGTTGATTTGTTAATAATAATTTTGTTATTTTTTCTTTAATTGCTATATTAATTTTAAGATATTGAAATTGCATCTCAGTCTCTGATTATTTTGTATTGAGCCCATCACAGGAATTGTAGAGTCCTTTACTACCATCGTATCATCTGTTCATTTCCCTCGCCCACCCACATGGTTCAGTCATATCCTGAGCATTTAGTTGGGGTTTATCTATTTGTTTGTGTTTCCCTTATATTGCACAATTGAGTTAATCACCTTGTACTTCCCTTTTTCTTCCTGACATATCACCTAACATGATTTTGTTCAGTTCTATCCAGATTGTTGCAAAGGATACCATCTCACTTTTAAATAGTTGTATAAATTTCCTTGAAAAAATGTATATAATACAGTTCTTCATCCAGTTATCTGTTGATGGACATTTACGTTGTTTTTAGTTACTTTTATATTTTGGCTATTGTGACTATTCTGCTATAAATATAGGAGTGCAGATGTTTTTTTCCTTCTGATTAGAGATTTTGTATTCTCTGTACATATACCTAGGAGTATAATTGCTGAATCAAACAGTAGTTCTATATATTTTTGAGAAATGTCCATACTATTTTCCAGAGAAGTTGTATTAATTTCCATTCCAACCAACTGTGTAGGATGACTGGGTTTTATCTTCATTCTCTTCAACAATTGCTTTTAGACATTTTTATATAGGTCATTCCAACTGGTGTGAGGTGATATATTATTGTAGTTTTTATTTGTATTTTTCTTATGATGAATGATGAAGAAATTTTTTCATGTTTCTACAAGCCATCTATGTTTCTTAGATAAGTTTGTATTCAGTTTGATTAAGTTGTTAGATTTTTTTATGATTGAGTATATGAGGTCTTTATATATATTGAAGACTAAGATCTTTTCTGGTGTATGTCGTATGAATAACCTCCTCCAATTCTGTGGGTTGCCATTTGGTTTAGTTGTGGTTTGTTTTGATACACAGAAGGTTTTTAGTATTAAGCAGTCCCAATTGTTTAGATTTACTTTGGTTCCTTTTGCTGTAGTTATACCTTCTCCAAAGATGTCTTTGAGATTGATGTCATTTATACTTTTTTCTTCATTTTCCTCTAAGTATTTTGTGGTTTGGAGGACTTATGTCCAGGTCTTTGATCCATTTTGAGTTGACTTTTATGTAGGGCACTGAGTAATCTAATTTCATTTTTGCAGGTGTCTCTTCAACTTTCCCAACACCATGTTTGATTAGACTTTTCTTCCTCCATTGTATGATCTTGTCTCCTCTGTTGTAGACTAACTGTCCATATAGATGTGGTTTCGTTTCGGGGATCTCAACTTTATTCCACTGATATGTGTGTCTATTTTTTGTTCCATAACCACACTGTCTTGATGATGATTGCTCTGTAGTATGACTTGAAATCAGATAATATGACTCCTCTTCTGTTCTCCCCCCACACCCCCATATGACAGCTTTGGCTATTCAAGGCCTTTCATGAATCTATACAAACTTCAGTATTATTTGCTTAATCTCCTTGAATACTGTTGCTTGAATTTTTATGGGCATTACAGCAAATCTATATATTTCTTTGTGCAAGATGCTTTGTGTAGAATGGCTACTTTAACTAAGTTGATTCTTCCAATCCACGAACATGAACCATTCTTCCATTTCTGCCTTCTTCTGTTTGTTAAAGTCTATTAAAAATCCCTTTGAAGAGTTCTTTCAACTCCTTTGTTGAATGCATTCCCAGGTACTTAATCATTTTTGGTGCCATCGTGAATGAGATAACTATTAATTTGTTTTTCTTTTACTACATTATTTGCATATAACAATGCTACTGGTTTGGGGGTATTACTTTTATAGCCTGCCACTTAGCTGCATTCATTACTTCAGGCAGATTTTGGTGGAGTTGTTAGTATTTTCAAGGTATAATATGTCATCTACAAATAATGATAGCTTTATTTCTTCTTTTGTAATTCAGAATCCTTTAATGTGCATTTTCTGCCTTATCACTCTGTCCAAGACTTCAAGAACTATGCTGAAGAGTAGTGATGAGAATGAGCAACCTCGTCTTGCTCCTAATCTTAGGGAAAAGGTTTTCATTTTTTACCATTGAGTATGAGGCTATCTACAGGTTTTTCATATATTGATTATGTTATATTGAGGTAAGTGGCTTTTAGTAAATTTTTGGTAAGTGTTTATGGTAAGTGTTTTTATCATGAATATGTGTTGAATCACGTCAAAGGCTGTTTTTCATATAGTGGCATGATGATATGATTTTTTATTTCTCCCTTGTTGATCTGGTATATTGCAATGGTTGACTTGCACATGTTTGCCATCCTTGCATCCTTGTAATAAATTCTGTTGGTTGTGATGTATGATTTGTTTAATGTGCTGTTGAATTTATTTTGCCAGGATTTTGTGGAGAATTTTTGCCCTTATGTTCATCAGTAATATTGGTATATATTTTTCTTTTCTGATACTGTTTTTGCCCAATTTTATAATATGGTGATTTGACCTCACAGAATGAATTTGTGAGTCTTCTCTAATTTCAATTTTGTGAAAGAGTCTTAGAAGGATGGTGATTAGCTTTTCTTTGGATGTTTGGTGGAATTATGCAGCAAAGTCATCTGGCTCTGGACTCTTGTTTGGGAGATATTTTTGAATACTGCTTCCATTTTTTATTTGTAATTGCTTGTTCAAGTAGTCCTTGTCTTCCTGGTTCAGTTTTGAGAGGTTTTTGGATCCTAAAAATCTATTCATTTGATCATAACTGACGAATGTGTTGGCATAAATGAGCTCATAATAGTGTCCCATGATCCTTTCTTTTTCTGTGATGTCTGTTGTACTCTCACCCCTATAATTTCTGATTTTTGTTATTAGAATTTTCTCTCTGTTTTTATTCATGAGTCTAGTGAAGGGTATATCGAATTTTCAATTTTCCCAAATACAGTTTTTATGTTAATTTACCATTTAGATGTTCTTTCTCATTTCAATTTCATTTATTTGTACTCAAATTTTTAATATTTCTATTCTTCTTCTGATTTTAAAAGGAAATGTACAGACAGGAATAAAGACAAGCAGGCAGGAATAAAGAGTAAGAAAAAAGCAACATTTTCTTTATTTCATTGTTCACTTTTGTTGTTTCTCTCATTCCTAGGTCACAAACCTAGGTCTTGGTATATTGATGTGTTTGGCACGCCAGAAGAAACAGACTTAACTGCTAGACCATTAGGTTCACTTCTTCTGTTGACTTTTTATTTGTTTCTTCTTCCCTTTCTAGTTACCCCAGGTATGTTCCTGAATATTTAATTTGTGCTCTCTCTTGGTTTTTAATGTGTACTTGTATGTCTGTGAATGTTTCTCTAAGAATGGTTTTTGCCTCATCCTACGTGTTCTATTAGTTCAGCCCTTAATTTGCATTTGTTCCCAGATAACTCTTAATGTCATCTTAATTTCCTCAATTATTTAAGAGTTGTTAAGAAGCATGTTGTTCAAACTCTGCATCTTCATATTTCTTCCAGTTTTGCTCTGGTTTATTTCTAAATTCACCCCTTTGAGGTCAGAAAAAAAGATGCTTTCTGTAATTTTTATCTTGTTAGATTTGCTGTGACTTGTTTTGTTTCCAGGATATTGTCTAACCTTGAGAATGCTCCATGCTCACTTCATAAGATTGTAAATCCTTTATTCTTGGGCTAGAAAAATTTGTATATGTCAATATATTATCTATTGCTTCATTTAGAGTCCTTATTTCTTTGGTGATTTTATGCCTGGATGATCTACTTGTTGTTATAAATGGAGTATTGAAGTCCCTTGCTATTATTGTGTTTCTATCAATGTCTGCTTTTATCTCCATCCTCCCTTATCTATGTCAGTATTTGTTTTATGTATTTAGATAGTTCAACATTGGGTGCATATATATTAATGATAGTTATTTCTTGATGTTTACCCACTTGACCAGAATGTAGTTTCATTCTTGCCTTGTGATTCCCTTTTTAGGTGGAAGTTTAACTTGTTTACTATCAATATAGTAGTTTCTGATTTATTTTCATCACTTTTGCTTTGACATTTTCTGTAGCTCTTGATTTTCAATCTGTTTGACTTTGGAATTGATACATGTTTTATGTAGACATTACTGATAAGTCCTGCATTTTTATTCATCAAAATACTCTTAATCTTTTCATTGTTAGTTTTCATACTTGGTCTACTTATTGTCTATTCACATTTAGGGTGAAAATTTATATTTATATTTAATAATTTATTATGGTTATATGAATCTTTGTTTTCTAAGTCTGTTGCTTCATTACACATTTATTTACTTTTTCTTCTCAGTGGTTTTCTTTGTTGATTCTTAGTTTCATCTACTTCTTTGCTATATATCTCCTTAAGAATGTGTTTTGAGAATGCCATGTGGATTTTCCTAACTTTACTGCTTTATTATAATATATGTGTTGGTGTCTTATATTTATATGTTCATACAGATTATATGATTTTCTTTCATACTATGTTGAATTTTGTTCTTCCCTATTGGTTCTGCTTTTGCTTTCCTATTTATCACCATTCTCAAGGTTTGCTTTCATTTTCCCTTGTGTAGGACCCCTTTCAAGACTTTTTGAATTCCAGGCATGGTGATCAGAAAGTTAACATTTTTCTATCATTGAAGACATTTATTTCTCCATCATATTCGAATGATAGTTTTGCAGGTTAGACTATTCTTGGCTGATAGTTTTTGGTTTTTAATATTTTGAATATGCCATTCTTCTCTCTCTTAACTTGTTGAATTTCTTTTGAGAAGTCTGAGGACAGCTTGATTTCATGTTTTTTTTCTCAAGAAGCTTTGAATAATTTTTGTTTATTGCTTTTTTTTACTAGTTTTACTATATGTTTTGAAGTATTTTTAATTTAGAAATTTTAGAGTTCTGTCTGCTTCTTGGGTTTCCATGGTTACTTTTTGATGACAGATGTGGGAAGTTATCTGATATTATTTCTTTAAATATGTCTTCTATCCATTTTGCCCTCTCCTGTCCTCCAAGTATACTTATTATTCTTATGTTTGTTTTTTCTTGCAGTGTCTTATATTTCTTGCAGGGTTTCTTCATTTTTCCTCAATCTTGTTTTTCTGACATCTTCTTTGAGGTTTGTTTCTGTGATCTTCTCTTCCAATTTCTGAGATTCATTCTTCTGCGTAATTGAGTCTGTTTATGGAGTTTTCCATGTTTATTTTATCTCCAGCATTTGTGCAAGGAATTTCTTCATGGCCTTAATCTCCATGATGGAGTACTTCTTTTTATCTCCTTTTCTCCATCTTCTTCCAATTGTTATGGATAGTTGCATGTGCCTGCTACATTTCATTCAGCTTTTTAGAATATCATTTTGAGTTCTTTACATATTTGGTTGTCTCAATCAATTTCAGTGGAATTATTTGCTGGGAAGTTTCTAGAATTTTCCTCTCTTTAGGCTTTTCCTTTTCTTTTAGGCAGTGTTTTAGGTTTTTGGCATGATTCTCTTCTTTGTCTTGAATTTAGAATGTGACTTTCCCTTTCTTTTACTTTATGTTTCTTCCTGTATGATGAAGTTAGGTCCTGGTGTGTCTAATGTCAGTAACTTGGTTTCAGTGGGAGCAGGACAGTTTCATGCTCCAGAATGCCTTCCCCTCTTGTGGTCTACCACATATACTATTTCTGCCTATAAGGCTTCTGAAGCATCAGGAGCAGCTCCTCTTTTTCTGGCTGCTGACAGGCAGCTCTCAGACTTTGGAAAAAAATCCTTTACACTTTGCCGAGCATGAAGATAGCAGGTAGCTTCTTGGTATTATAGGTATGGGACTCACTTACCACAGCTCTCCCAAGCAGGAAGCTTCACAGGCAGCCCCAGTGAGCTCTTGTAAGCATGGAGATTGAAAATTATTGTTTATGGTGGGGGCTGGAACCTCTCAATCTTCAGCTCTTCAGCCAGTCAGCAAATTCACCAGTAGTCCCTGTGTACTTTGAGGGTTATAACTTATAAGTGATAAAGAAAACGGCAATCATAAACAAACTCAAGAGATAAAAATACTCAGCCCAAGAAATATAAGTCAAAAAAACTTGTCAAAAATACAAGAGAAGTGAAAAACAATCCATTGAGTTCAAAATACAATCAATGAGAAATAGTCTAAAATTGAATCTGCACATAAAACTAAAATGGAGTTAAACTGCAAAGAATATAGTTAATGAGACCAAGAATACTATTAAAGCTAGGGACTCATCACTTATTAAACATGGATTTGTGACCTGGACAATAAAAATTTAGAAATAAACAACATTGAAGGAAAAGGAGAAATTAGATATAACAGTATTGAAGAAACACTACATGAAGAAACACTGGGAGCTACCTTACATCACTAGGAAAGACAACATAAGAATTATGAATATAAAGGAAGGTGAAGAAACAGAATGGAACAGTGAATATATTCAAAGAAATAATAGCTAAAACCTTCCTAAACCTGGGGAAGGAAGTGAATATATAAGTTAATGAAGGCAACAGAACCCTTGGTGATTTAAATGCAACAAAAATCACACCAAGTAAAATAATTGTGAAGCTATTAAAAGTCCAGGATAAAGAAAAAAATATTAAATATGGTCAGGGGGAAAAGAAAACAACACATTAAAACACTTCTACCAGATTCTCATCAGACTTTTCAACAGAAGCTCTATGGGCCAAGACAGAATGTAATGACATATTCAAACTGTTTCAAGATAAAAACTGTGAGTCAGTAACATTATATAATGCGAAACACTCTCATATATGAGGAAAAAATAAAGGCAGTTCCTGACCAACGAAGTTGAAATCTTTGTTAAGATAAGCCCTCCCTTCCTGGAAATGTTAAAATATGTAAGATACATTCTCTATCTAAAATAAGGGAGAAGGTACATAAAACAACACAAAATAATAAATATATAGATGTTTTCTGGTGGAAAAACAAACTTAAAATGTCAGTAGCACATATCAATAATTGCAATGAACACAAATTGAATGAATTTGCCAATAAAAAGGCACAGAGTAACTGGATGCATTAAAAAACAACACCCAACTTGATGCTGTTTGCAAGAACTCAAGATGTAGATATAAACATAAACTTAAAGTGGTACTCTAAGCCAATAGAAAAAAATAAAAAGAAGGGGGAACAATATTCATATCAAATAAAGTAAACACTCATCCAGAAAAAATACAAAAGGCAAAGGTGGTATTATATAATGATAAGGGATTAACACAACAAGAAAACATAACATTCTTTAGTATATATGCACTCCTCATAGGAGCACCAAAATATATCAAGCAGATATTCTTAGACATAAAGGGAGGCACAAACAGTAACATAATACAGTAGAGGGCTTTGACATCCTATTCACTGTAATGTACAGATCATCTAGACAAAAATTCAACAAGGAAATAATACCCTTAAATAAAAAATTAGATGTGTAAGACTCAATTGATATCTATAGATTATTTTAACCAAAAACAATGGACTGCACATTCTTTTCAAGTGCTCATGGAACATTCTTCATGATAGACAAATCAAAATTAAATACATTTATAAAGATAAAAGTTATATCTAGCATCATTTCAGAACTTATTGGGATGAAAATAGAAATCAATCAAAAAGGAAACTCTCAAAAGAGAGGACAATAAACATGTTGAAGAACTATTGAGTTAATGAGTAAATCAAAGGAAAAAATCTGGAGTACAATAAAAATACAGCTATACCTTATAAGAACCTTTAAGATATAGTCAAACAGTACTAATAAAGAGAGTTATGAAAATACCATCCTAACTCAGGTAATAAGAAGAATAACAAATAAAAAACCTAAGCCTTCACATAAAGTAACTAAAAATGAAATGAAATAAATACTTGGTGCAAGGAAAGAAATAATGAAATATAAACCAGAAATAAACAAAATAGAGACAAAAATAATATTAAAATCAATTAAATCAAAGCTGGTTCTTTGAAAACAGACAAACCATTAAACAGACTCACAAAAAAAAGAGAGAAAATTCAAATAAATGAAATTAGAAATAAAGAGAAGTAACAATGGATACTATATAAGTTCAGAGGTTCAAAGGATTATTGTTAGCACCTACCTGATAGTGAATACAATAACTTAGAAAATAATGGACAAATTCTTAGGAACATACAACATCCCAAGATTAAATTAGGAAGAAATAAGATGTGAACAGACTCATCACAAGCAATATATATTTTATTTTAGCTGAATTGACCTGTTAAGCATTAATGTCCATGCCTATCTTTTGTTACCTTTTTTAGTTGGAGTTTATTTGATCTGGTATAACTATGACTCTCCCTGCTTTTATAGGTAATCGTTTGATAGTGGGTATTCTTCCAACCATTACCTTTGAGTCTATCCTTATATTTTAAATGTATATAAGTTTTCTGTAGGCAGTAAAGTTTTGTTATATTGTTTAAATTTATTCAGACACTTAATGTCTATATATAAATATATATTATGTCTTTATAAATTATTCTATACATTAAAATCACCTCAACTATATAGGTTCTCCATTCCTTAGATATATGTTGACACAGGTGCCTTCCACAAAATCACCAAGGGTTTGTCATCATTTTCCAGAGGACTGAGCCACCATTTGCCCTCCCTCCCATTACCTGTTGATAACCTTGGTTCTATTGCAAGTGTCCAAGGATTGGTTTTCCTTCATCTGTTACTTTGTTTTGTCTATTCAAGTTCACGTTCCACCTATGAGTAATGTCATCTGGTATGTATCTTTCTTCTTTTGACTTTTTTCACTTAGAATATTATCCTCTAGATCCATTCGTTGATTCAAATGACAGGATTTCATCTCTTCTAAGGGCTGTGTAGAATAGAGCTGCAATAAATATGGGGGTACATAAATCTCTATGGATGAATGTTTTTGTATATTTTGAGAAAATACTGAGAAGTGGAATGGTGGGATCATATAGGATTTCCATTTTCAACTTTTTGAGCAATCTCCGCACTGTTTTCCATAGGGACTGCAGCAATTTGCACTCCACCACCAGTGTAAAAGTGTTCCATTTTCTCCACATCCTCACCAACATTTGTTGTTTCCAGACTTTTGGATAATTGGCAATCTCTCAGGTGTAAGGTGATGTCTCATGTGATGTTATTTTAATTTGCTTTCCCCTGATAGCCAGTAAGAACATCATTTTATGTACTTGTTGGTCATCTGTGTGTCTTCTTCAGAAAAGTGTCTCTCCAATTCTTCTTCCTATCTTTATTGTACTGCCTGATTTTCTGTCAAGTTTTTTGAGTTATTTATATATTTTAGTTATTAAGCCTTTATCAGAAATATGAAATACAAATATCTTCTCCCAGTTAGCAGGTTGCCTTTTGATTTCAGTGATGTCTTCTTTCACTTTGAAGAAGCTCTTTAGTTTGATGCAGTCCCAGTTGTTTATTTTTCTTTTTGTTTCCCTTGACTGTGGAGTTGACTCCCCAAAGACCTCTCTATAACAAATTTAATAGAAAAACTTTCCTATGTTATCTTCCAAGAACTTTATGGTTTCTGGTCTTATGTACACTTCTCTAGACTACTTGGAGTCTATTTTTGTGAATGGTGTTAGAGAGTAATCTAGTTTCATTCTCTTGCATGTGGCTCTCCAGTTTTTACAACACCATTTATTGAAGAGACTTTCCTTTCTCCATTGTACGCTTTTGACTCTTTTGTCATTGATCAACTTATTGTATATGAGTGTTAGTTTCTGGTGATTCAGTTCCATTCTACTGATCTGTGTGTCTGTTATAATCCCAGTACCATACCGTTTTGATTACTCTTGCTCTGTAGCACAATTCAATTTCTGTGAGTGAAATTCCTCCAGATTCATTATTTTTTCTAATAATGGCTTTGGCTTTCAGGATACTTTGCTGTGCCATACAAATTTTAAGACTTTTTCTTCTGTTTTTTGGAAAAAAGCTCATGGAATTTTAATGGGGATTGTATTAAATCTTTATATTTCTTTCAGTGAAAAGATCATTTTAATGATGTTGATTCTTCTTATCCATAATCTGGGCATGTCTTACATTTATTTATGCCCTCTTCTGTTTCTTTTAAGAAGGACTTGCTATATTCATTGTATAGGTTTTTACTTCTTTTTGTAGGTATATGCCCAGGTATTTTAGTCTTATAGCTTCTTTTTTAAATGATGTGATTTTTATGATTTCATTTTTTAGCATTTTGTTTACATGATATATGTTGTTTGCACATTTAAATGCAACAGATTTTTGTGCATTGATTTTATAACCTGCCACTTTACTGTATTCATTGATGAGTTCTAAGTTTTTTGACAGAGTTTTTAGGGTTTTCAATATGTATATATATATATATATATATATATATAAAATGTTGTCTTCAGATAACGATAATTTTACTGTCTCCTTTCCAATATGGATTCCTTTTATTTCCTTTTCTTTCCTAATTGTTCTGGCTAAGACCTCCAGGATGATGCTAATAATAGTGTTGTAGTGGATAGCCCTGTTTCGTTCCTGACCTTAGAGGAAATGTTTTCAATTTTTCACCATTGACTATGAGGTTGGCTGTTGGTTTTTCATATGTGATATTTATTATATTGAGGTATGTATCTTCTATTCCCATTTTGGAAGGACTTTTTATCAAATGGGTGTTGGATCTTGTCAAAAGCTTTCTCTGCATCTGTTGTTATAATCATGTGGTATTTCTCTTTGTTCTGGTTGATGTGGAGTGTTACGTTAACAGATTTATGTATGTTAAATCATGCTTGCATCCTTGGGATAAACCCCACTTGGTCATGATACATGATCTTTTTGATGCATTTTTGGCTTCGGTTTGCTAATATTTTGTTGAGAATTTTTGCATGTATGTTCATTAGAGATATTGTTCTGTAACTTTCCTTCTTGGTGATGTGTGTCGCAGCTTTTGGTATCAGTGTAGTGCTAGTTTTATAAAAGGCATTTGGAAGATTTCCCTGCTCTTCAATATTTTGAAAGAGTTTGAGAAGAATAGGTGTTGATTCTTCTCTGAAGTTTTGGTAGAACTCATTGGGGAAATCATCTGATACTGGGCTTTTATTTTTGGGGAGGTCCTTGATTACTTCTTCAATTTCTTTGCTTATGATTCATCTTTTCGGATTTTCCGGGTCTTCCAGGTTCAGTCTTGGTAGACTATATTTTCCTGAAAATCTGTCCATGTCCTCAAGGATTGTCCACTTTGTTGGCATAGAGCTGTTCACAGTAGTCCCTTACAATGTTTTTCCAGTTTTTGGTATCTGTTGTAACTTTTCCCCTTTCATTTCTGATTCTAACAATGAGACATTTCTCTCTTATTTTCTTTGTGAGTCTAGACAATGGTTTGTCAATTTTGTTTATTTTTTCGAAGATCCAACTTTGGGTTTCATTTATCTTCTGGATTGTCTTTTTATTTTCTATTTCGTTTATTTCTGCTCAAATTTTGATTATTTCCTGGCTTCTGATGAGTTTTAACTTTAATTGTTCTTCTTTCTCTAATCATTTTAAATGTAGAATTAGGTTGTTTATTTGCATATTTTCTTGCTTTTTGAGGTGGACCTGGATAGCAATAAACTTTCCCCTTAGTGCTGCATTTGCTGCATCCAACAGATTCTGGTAGTTTGTGTCTTCATTCTTGTGTGTATCCAAGTATGTTTTAAGATCCTCTTTGATTTCCCCTTTTACCCAAGTGTCACTCAGAAGCATATTGTTTAGTTCCAAATGAATTTGGTGTCATCCAGCTTTCTTTTTGTGGTTTATTCATCCACTATAGTCAGAGAAGATGCTTGCATGATTTCAACCATTGTAAATTTTTGAGAGATGTTTTGTGTCCTAGCATGTGATCTATCCTTGAGAATGATCCATGCACACTTGAGAAGAAGGTGATATCTGCAGTCGTTGTGTGAAGTGTTTGGTACGTGTCTATTAGATCTCTCTGTTCTAGATGGTAATTTAAAACAGCAGTTTCCCTGCTAATTTTCTGCCTGGTTCATCTGCCCATTTTTATAAGTGGGGTGTTCAAGTCTCCCACTATCATCATGTTGCTGTCGATGTATCTCATCAGATTTATTAATACTTGCTTAATATATTTTCATCCTTCTTCATTTGGTGTGTATGTTAGTCAGAATTATGTCTTCTTACTGGATTAACTCTTTAATTATTATATAATATCCATTTCTGCCTTTTATTATACTCTTTATATGGAAGTCTGTTTTATCCGATATGAGTATGCTGTTCCTGTTCTTTTGTGGTTGCTTTTCAACAATATGATTGCCTTCTAAGTATTGACTTTGAGCTTTTATTTATATTTTTAAAAAGTTGGGTTTCCTGAATGGAGAAGAAGTTTAGATTATGCTTCTTAATCCATTCAACCACTGTGCATCTTTTGACTGTGGAGTTCGATCCATTAATGTTTAGGGTGATTATTGTATGTAGCTGTATATTGTCATTTTGTAATGTGTCTTCTGTATGTTGCTCCAGACAATGCTTTTTTTCATTTCATTCTCTTCTTAGGTTAGATGAGTGCAATTATGATTTTATTGGTTTCTCTTTTTGTTTTCTTCTTTGCTTTTTACCTTGGAATGCATTTTGAAGTTACCCTGAAATTGACAGCAATAATTCTATGTTTATTTCCTATTTTTATTTGAAAGCATATTAGCTTTCCACTTACTCTAGCTATTCATTTTTTTGTCCTCTTCTCTTCCTCCCCACTTTTGGTGTTTGGTTTCTTGCTCTTTTTTAGGTGGGGTTTCTTTACATTTATATAGCTTCCTTTAATAATATTTTGCAAAGATTGTTTTTTGTTAATGAATTTCTTTAACTTTTGCATATCAGAAAAGCTTCAGTTCTCAATGATAATCTTGCAAGATATAGTACCCAAGGTTGAAAATCCTTTTCTCTTAGTACTTTGAATATATCATGCCATTCCCTTCCAGTCTGTAGAATTTCAGTTGAAAAATCTTCTGACAGTCTTATGGGGACTTCTTTGTATATGACACATTTTTATCTGGCTGCTTTTAAGATTCTCTTTATCTTTTATTTTTTACATTTTGATCACAAACTCTGTAGGTATAGTTCTGTTTGGATTTCTTTTATTAAGAACTCTTCGAGCTTCCTGGGTCTGGAGGCTTGCATCATTCTTCAAGTTTGGGATGTTCTCATCTATTATTTCTTCAAATACAGTGTCTGCCCCATTTTCTCTCTCTTCTCCTTCTGGAACTCCTACGATGTGAATGTTATTCCTTTTGATGTAATCCCAAAGGTCTCAAATTCTATCTTCTTTTATTTGCATTTTGTCTATCTTTGCTAGTTTGCCTGAGTTCCTCTGCCTTATCTTCAAGATCGCTGATTTTATTGTAAACTTCACGTGTTCTATTAGTGGGTCCCTTTGTTGAACTTTTTAGTACAACTATTGTATTCTTCATTTCTTTCATATTTTCCTTCATTTTTTCTCATTCTTTTTTTAATGGTCTCGTTTACTTCCCCTATTGTTTTCTGTATTTCTGTGGGTATGTTAATTACTGTAACCCTCAATTAATCTTCAGGTAACTTGAATATATCTGCTGTGTTCATATTTTCCCCCTGGGATTTTGATTGGCTCTCTCATTTCATGTATATTTCTCTGTGCCTTTGCTTTGTTCAACTTTATGTTTATATTTCTGTGGGTTTAGTTTCCCTGCTGTAATGGCTTTGTGTAGGGCGATCACCTTGTTGCTGTTCTACAACTGACAATAAAACTGCAGTCCCGCAAATACCCACATGGGTGTGCTAGTGGCTAGCATTGAGGCTTAGTCCCTTCTGGAGACTACCTTCTTCCTTTTATTCTGGGTTTGTGATATCTGGAGAGCAGGATATCCGGTAGGTGGATCCTGAGACTCCCCTGCAAAATGGTTTGCTAGGGAGCAGGGGTAGGAAATTTCCCTAGCTGCCTTCTTGTTTGGTGGCGCCCTGTGTAATTTCACTATGTGGGCTCCAGCTTAGTCCCCGGGGTGCTGGCTCTCCTTTCACCCAGTGCCAAGACAGTTTTCCCTTCCTCTGGGTCCTGGCCCCGCTGGGTGTACTCCTCTCTTTCTCTGCACTGAGTCTTCAGCCTTTTAGAGTCCTTCCTCAGCTCCACCCCACTGCTGGGACTCTTATTCTGAGGCCCAAATCTGTAGTTTAGCTGTGTACCAGTTCATATTCGCCTACCCTTTGTTATCAGGAAAGCCATTCTATCTGCAGCTGCTGTTCCTAATCTTCCTCAGTAGTTACCTCTGGAAAATCAGTGTTTCTCATTGCTCTGTGGGGAGGATATGAGTCTAGCCCCTACCAGGTTGACATCTTCCAACAATTTCTACTCTATGCCTTTTATTCGGTGAATTCAATGCATTGACATTTAAGATAACTGATATGTAATTCTTTATTGTCATTTTCCACTATTACCTGGGTTTTCCTGTAGAGATTACCTTTATTTTCTTGCTTTTTAAAGGTGACTTGAAAGCATTTATGTTCTTTTTGATTTCACTTCTATTGTATTCTTTGTTTTTAGTATGGAATTCTGTTTGGAGGTTGCCCTGAGGTTGACATAAAAGCTTCTAAGATTAGAACCTCCTTTAACTTATAGCAGGTTAGTCTTGAACTCATCCTAAGAGTCCACATTTTCATTCTCCTCCATCCCACACCTAATTGTTTTCACGCATTGTTGCTTTTATATATCATTGCTTTTCATTTTGTAGAACGTTCTTTAGTATTTCTTCTAACAGTTGTTTTGTGGTGATAGAATCTTTTAACTTTTGTCTGTAAAATTCTTTCATGCTTTCAATTTTAAATGATAACATAGCAGGGTACAAGATCCTGGTTGGAAGTCCCTTTTTCCAGCACTTTGATATGTTTCTATTTCCTTCTGGTCTGTAATTTTTAGCTGAGAAATCCACAGAATAATTTATGGATTCTCTTTTAAATATACAACTCATTTTCTTTATCTGCTTTGCTTTAAAACATTTCTCCTTATCTAAATTTTTGACATTTTAATGATGATATGTATTAGCATATGTCTTCTATCCTTATTTAATGGAGATTATTTAAAATTATTTAAAATCACAAATCAGTGCTGAATATTATCAAATGTTTTCTTTGCATCTGTTAACAAACTCAGATAATATTTTCCTTCCTCTTGCTGATGTGTTGTATAACATTAATAGATTTGCATATGTTTAACAAATCTTGTAACCTAAGGGTAAATCCCATTTGGTAATGATGGGTACCATTTTGATGTACTGTCTAGCACAGCTTGATAATATTTTCTTGAACATCTTTATATCTATGTGCATCAGGGCTATTGATTTATAATTTTTTGACATCTTTGTTTGCTTTTGGCAGCAGTGTAATATTGACTTGATATAAAATGTTTGGAAGTACTCCTTGTCCTTCATTTTTGGGGAATATTTTGAAAAGTGTAGTTATTAATTCTTCTGTGAAAGTTTGGTAAAATTTATTAATGAAACCATTGGATTCTGGGGTTACTTGAGGAGGCGGGATACATATTTGATTATATCTTCAATTTCTTTGCTTGTTAGGATTATTTGTGTTTTCTATTTATTCCTCAGTCAATTTTTCTTTCTGTGCTATTCTAAGAATTTGTTTTTGTCCCCTACATTGTCCATTTTGTTGTCATATTGCTGTGTATTGTAGTCTCCTATGATGCTTTGTATTTCTGAGTTATCTATTATAATTTCTCCTCTTTCATTTCACATTCTAATTTATTAGTGTGTTCTCTTTTCCTCTCTTTTTTCTGAGTGAATCTAACTAAATGTATGTCTATTTTATCATCTTTTCAAAGACCTAGATTTTAGAATTCTGAATTGTATTTTTTGTTTCTATTTTGTTTATATCTAATAAATTTTTATTATTTCATTCCTATACTCATTTTTGACTTCAATTGTTTCTTTTCTCTCTTTAGGTTTAGCGTTAAATTGTTTATTTTCTATTTTTCTGACTTTTAGAGGTATGCCTATAATGATATAAACTTTCCTCTTAGTACTACTTTTGCTGCATCTCATAAGTTTTGATAGCCTTTGTTTTCATTCTTGTTTCTGTCCAAGTAGTACTTTTACTTCTCCTTTGACTTCCTCTTTTATCAAATGATCATTTAGAAGCATGTTTTTAGCATCTGCATATTTGTAATTTTCAACCTTTATTTTGTGCTTAATTTCTAGTTATATGCCTTTGAGATTGGAGAAGGTACTTTGCATGATTTCTTTCTTGGTAAAGTTTTTTATACTTGTTTTATTTTGAAACACATGATCTGTCACTGAGAATCTTCCACGAACCCTGATGGAAAATGTAAATTTTGAAATTATTTGGTGTATTGTTCTGTAAATTTCTATTAAATCCATCTGTTCTAATTTGTTGTTTAAGATTGTTTTTTCATTGTTGATTTTCTCCCTTGTTGATCTTTTGTTGTAAGTGTGATACTGGTGTTTTCTACTATCATTGTATTTCTTTTAATGTCTCTCTCTAGCTCCATTAATATTTCTTTATGTATATCAGTGCTCTTATTTGGGGTATATATATTATATATAAATATTATATATTAATTAATAGGTATATTAATGTGTCATGCCTTCCTGCTGAATTGAATTCTTTATAATTACATAACGTCCATCTTATATTTTTATGCATTGTTTATTTTGAAGTATATTTCCTTTGATATTATCTTGGCTTTCTTATTTTTTAGACTACCTTTTTATAGTAGAATTGTCTTCCAACTCTAAACTGTGAACCTGTGTTTGTTTTTTGAAATGAGTTTGTCATGCAGTAGATTGTTTAGTTATATTTTTATGTTTGTAATGTTTATTAATCCATTCAACCAATCATTTCTTTAGCGAATTTAATTCATTAACATTTAGTATGATAATTGATATGTAATTGTTTACTGTCATTTTGCTATTTGTTGCATATGCATTGTTTCAGACTGTCACTGGTACATCTGCTCCTCTCTTATGCTCTTCTCTTGTGCTTAAATACTTTTATCTTATTTTTAGCTCCTTTTTTTCTTTTCCCTTTTGATATTCTATAAATTAAGTGTTTGAGGCCATCTTGAGGTTATATAAATTTTTCTATGCTTTTAACTCTTTTATATTTTAAAGTTGGTCTCGAGTTTATTCTTTTTTCTAAAGGAAAGTGCACCAAGAATTAAGGTGAGCAGAGATAGGCAGGCAGAGATAAAAAATGAAACGATTGATTTTATTTAGTTGTTCATCTTGGTTGTTCACCCTGTCCCCAGGATGCAAACCAAGTTCTGTGAGATGTATATTGACTGCACTGACCAAAGCTATTGGCCAAACTAATACTCCACTAGGGCATTACTTGAGCTTATTCTAATAGTATACATTATTGCTGTCTTCATCCTCACATTTTCTTCTTTTGGTGTCCTGAGGCTTCAAAGTGGGGTCTCTATTTTTATAGAAATTCCTTTAGTATTTCTAGTAAATCTGGCTTATTAGTGATCATTCCTTTAATATCCATTTGTCTATAAAGCTCCTTATTACCTTTTCAATTCTACTCAACTATCTAGCAGAGTAGATTATTCTTGGTTGGAAATCCTTTTCCTTACACAGTGTGAATATGACATGCCATTCTTTGTTGGTCTCTAAAGTTTCTGCTGAAAAATCTGCAAAAAATCTTATGGGAGGCATTTGTATGTAACTCTTATTTCTCTTGGTGTTTTAAGATGCTCTCTTTACCTTTATTTTTGCCATTTAATTTTAATATACCTCAGTGCATATCTGTTTAGGTTCTTTTGTTTGGGAATATTTTAGATTATTTGATAAGATGGGATGTCTTTTTCCTTCCCCATGCTAGGGAAATTATTAGATACTGTCTCTTCAAAAAGATTGCTATTCTTTTCTTTCTTATTCTTCTGGAACTTGCATGATGTAATATTGTTCCTCTTGATATTATCTCATAAGTATTATATGCTATCTTTATTTCTTCTGATTCTTCATTCTCTTTTCCATTCCACATACGTATATTTTATTGCCTTATATTCTAACTCACTTATTTGATTGGAGGCTACTTCTAATTTATTATTTAGCCCCCCTATTCTTTTAAAATTAGTTTAGCCATCTATATGAATTCTGTATGGAACTCCCTCATTTTTTTTATCTTCATTGTAGTTCTCTTCTTATTATTTCATTTTCTCTTCATTTATCTATCATTGTAATCATTACCTTTAAACCTTCTCCATGTAGTTTATTTAAATATGTTACAATTAGATTTTTTGCAGTTTTGTTTTGGTTCATGATTTGGGATATATATCTCTGTATTAATTCTGTTTTGTAGTGTAGTCTATTTCTATGTTCTGACAGAAATAATTTTTCTTTCCTGTCCTTATCTAATAGCCTTGTGTTAGGATATTACGTATAGAGTATAGGTTTGGGTTTTGATAGAGTTCTGGGCTTCCTACAATTGTGCCATAACTGTACCAGTCAGGTAGTTGGAGTTCTAGAGCCACGAGTATGTTGAAGTCCGAGTGTTCAGCCTTTAGGTTTGGAGTTAGGGAAAGAAATGCAGAGTTATTCTATAGAATCACAGGCATGAATAATAAGGCACCAGGAGAAAATCAATGAATTTCAGGAGCAGGCCATAAGCATATCACAATCTCAACATAAGCCACTGATGAGAGGGTTTGTGTGACTCCCTGTATCCTAGGGAACTGGTTGTCACAAAAAATATTCACCTTGAGAGTTTTTCAATACTTTTGATGGTCGGCAGACCCAGTAGGAAGATTAATACAGCAAGATCGAGGATCTGGGTATGAGATATTTTCCAAGTATCAGACATATGCAAACCTAATTAACAATAGTTCTAGGTGACAGCAAAGCTGATGCTTGTCTAATGATCTTCACTGAGGGAGCTGTGGAACCCTTTTTGCATGAAACTGCTGAGCTAACTGCACCAGAGTTGCAGAACCAGCCACATTTCCCTACCCTGGGTAGGCAATAGCTTCTTCAGCAGCCAGTAGAATCAGAGAACCATAACTTCAAGCAAAAACTTTCTAACACCATAAGTGGGCTGAAGGCAGAGGAACAGAACATTTTTCCTCAGATTCTTGCTGCAATATGGAGATCACCAGTGCCAAACAGACAAAACAGCTCATGGGGATGATAGCCAGTAACAGTTTTTGCAGTAAGGCTATCCCTTTTATTTCCCATGCTGAAGTTTTTGGTTCCACAAATGAAAATACTTCATTCAGCTCTCTGCATACTGCACCGACCCATTTTCCATGATCTTTGTCCTTTAGTTTTTCTCCCCAGTGGCCTATTCTCCAATGAAAAGCCACTGTATTTTCCACACCAGTTTTAATACCTCCACTGGTACTTGTAGGGAAATCTGCTAAGGAGGCAAGTGCTTTAGCCATAGGAAGATGTTCTCTATCACTGAATCTTCCCAACAGACTCTGGAGTTTTTGTACCAAGGAGTGCACACACTTGGCTTCTCCTACCACTTACTATTGTGTGTGTCCCTTCTCTTTGTGGAGATGCTAGTCCCCATTCTTTTTCAAAGACTCTGGTTGGTATTTGGGCATAGTTTTATTGTGTCTGTGGGGATGACCATCATCTCCACTTTAAAAACTTTCTCACTTTGATCTCCATAACAGTAAAATTAAAAAAGTGTTAATTATTTTTGTATTTTATTCACTATCTTTTTGTAGCATCCATGTGATAAGTTTCAAATTATTTACCACTCCAAATGTTCACCTCTATAGTTCTATTATAATGAACTTCTGGATGTTGTTGCAGAGAAGTTTAATGCAATAATTGGTCTCTAATCTTAACTTTCTTTCAATATCACTCTGTAATTCTCCTATCTCCCTCTTTTTGGCAGTTATTTCAAAATGTATTTACTCTCTTATCAGCACTGTACATTTGCCCTGTTGTCACTTCCAACAATCTCAACTCCTAATATGTGGATATATTAAAAATCACATGTAAACATTTCAAAATTTCTGCCACCATACCTATAACAAACATGCTCAGCATGCAGTTTCACTTCCTTTTTTCCTGTCACAATGGAAGAGGTGACCCAAGACTGCTCTAGGCAAATAACTCTTCATAAAATAATCTCTTAATATTACTGTTTCCTGTGTCTCAGGGTTTCCACTCCATTAAGTGCCTCAACACAGACTCTTACTCTATTTTTATAGTCTTTCCTCTACCTTTGATATTTGCTTCCTTACTAGATCTTCCCAACATTAAAACATGCTTAAATGTCTATCTTAAAGAGCCTTTTAATCTGATATCTCCCTCTAGTTATAGCAATATTTTCTGATTCAGAATAATAACCATGTTTCTTCAAAGAGCTGTATGAACTCATTGGTTCAATTTCCACACCTTTTTATCAGTCTTCAACTTGTAATACTCCTGTTTTCAGTCCAATGATACATTGGAATTGCCACAGTATGCAATGATCAACTCATTGTAAATCCAGTTCCTCTTACTGAAAAGTCTCCCCTTTTTAAAATTCTAAGACACTCTCTTGATTTTTCTCCTATCTATGTAACTACTGTGTTATTGGGGGTTTTTTTGGGGGGAGACCATATTTACTTTGAGTCTCTCAAATGTTGGTTTTAGTGTTCTATCCTCACAACTTGAATTTCTCATTTTATACTCTCTGTTCCATATGATATTATTCTAACATACCAATAAATCACAAATTTTATATTCAATGCAGATATCATTTCCAAACAGTTAGCTGAACTTAGACTTCTGTCAGGCTGCTCCAATTCAAGATCTCCCGAACTGAAATTATCAACCTTCTTTTTGAACCCCACATGCCAGAAATAGTTCTTTCTCTTTGTCTCTATTCTTGCTTAATATCTTTGTCAAATACCTTGCTGTGTTACCTCAGAAGAGATATATCAACCTTTACTCCTCCCTCTTCATTAAATTTCTTCTCATCTCTTACATATGATCAAATCTTTTATGACTCTAATTTTTCATATTGTTCTGTTCCTAAAAGTTCTCTCCTTCCTTTTTGCCTAGGACACTTTCTATTTATCTCAAGCAAATTGAATATTTCATATTTGATATTATGCATTCCTGTAGTACTTTACTTTTCTGAATATCTCTAACAGCTTATTCATATCTCTACTGTGAAATTACCCCATTATTTTATTAACTTATTTGTGTCTACCTTATCACATTTGACAATAAGTGTTTCAATTCTATTTTTATCTAAGTACTTAATACTGTACATAAGTATTTAAAATGGTTATTGAATAAATATTTAAAATCTTACCAGAATGGAGGAACACACAAAAAACTAGAGAAAACTATCAAAGAGGTTTGGGGAGGAAATTTTTGAAATATTGAATCTAGAGAAAATACAGACAATTTCTTCATATATAAATGTTAACATTTTAAAATCACTTATCTAATTATAAAAATATTTAGTGTCCAGTATAGATTATTGGAAAATACAAATTTTTAAAAGTCAATAATACCCACACGACATGTTGAGTTTCCTGAGTTTTGTGGTAAGATACAACAAAAGGAGTGATCAGCTGTGCCCCAATGTACTCACCTCATCCAAGAATGCCCTGGTGTGTTCAAGTGAGTTCCTGGAGGATTAGAATGGTGAGGAATTTCACCCACAGTAGGTATCCCAATTCAGGAGTAGCACACAAGCACACAGTCTATGAGTGCAATAGTAATTGTTCTAGAGAGGGGTGTGGAGATCTATCTCATGAGTCAGTCAGCACAAGAGTAACTGATATCACTCCCACTGCAAGGCTGAGTGATTTAGAGTCTTCAGAGCTGAGCAACTATGCCTACTTCTGCATTAGTGATTCTGTCTGTTGCTGAGTTGAGCAACCCAGGCCAACTGTGTGTAGTGAAACTGCATAGGGATACTACACAACCCATTGCTACCTCAGCATTTACAATTTCCCAAAGCTGCCATCACCTAAGAAACAAACAAGATAAAGACAAAAATCGATTCTCAGCATCATACAGTACAGAGAATAGGACAAATACCAAAATCTAGATCCCCTCCCCCGCCCCGCCAACAAAACAAAGAAAATGCATCAGTGAGAGAAAGAGACCAGGAGCTCCCAGAGAAGAATACCAATAACATTGAATGAAGATAAAAAATTCAAAGTGTTTGCTATTTTAAAAAATGAAATGCTCTGCAGTATACCAATTTAAATATGCATGTGTAAATCTAATACTTCAGAAAATAAGTGAAAGATTAAAAGATCTACTTCCCCAAAGTGATTGAAATTATTTTTAAAAAGTCTAAACAAGTCTACTAGATATGAAAAACACAATTAATTGAAGATAAGCATAGAAATGTCCATAAACAAGTTCAATCCTGCAGAATAATGAACCCAGAAATTGAAGACAAAAGCATAGGGATAACCCTCAAGGAAGAGGGGGGAGAAAAGATTTAGGATAAATGAAGAAATTTTATAGAAATATCAGATAGCATAACAGAACAATCAGAAGATTAATTGGAATCACTGAAGGTAAGGAGAGGGATAAATGAAATGAAAAAAAAATTTCAAATATAGCAAGAGTTCCCCTAACTGACACAAAAATAAATCATGGTAGTACAAGAAGTCAATAGACCACCCAGGTTCCTATGTACAAAAAAGGCCTATAATGAGATATATAATAGTAAAACCAGAAAAAAAGATGAAGAAAATCAACTGAGGACTGTGAGATAAAAGAGAAATATGACCTACAAAGGTGGACCCATTAAGCTATTATCAGACTTCTCAGAAGAAACCTTAAAGGACAGGAGAGAATGAAATGATGTATTTTAAAAAATAGAAGACTAAAATACCACCCAAGAATACTCTAAATTGGAAAATTTGTTTAAATATAATGGAAAAATAAAGGTCTTCAACAATTTATAAAGTAAATGATTTTTTTCATCTAAGCACATTTCAAGAAATATTGAGAGCAGTTTTACAACAGGGAAGTCAATTAAAAAAGAACTACCAGGCACGAAAATTTTTAACAAATAGTAAAATAGAACCAGAGAGAAAGTAAGGATCATCAAAAGAGAAACAAAACACACAAGGAGGAAAAGAAAAACTCAGAAGATATAATACTTATTCAACAAAGGTTGAAATACATAGGTTAAGCTAGTGACATAACACAAGCTTCTACAAAACCAAATCTTACAGAGCTACATAGAAAGTTAAAGAATCAGAGAATCAATATAAAAAAAACATTCAAGGCAAAGGCAAATAAAAACAGAAAAAAGCAACAGAGACATAAAATTAACAGAAAAACGGATCAATAGCATCAAAGTGCTACATATCATTATTCACCTTAAAGATGAATGTGCTGAATTCACAAATCAAAAGACAGAGAAAGACTGGACGCATCTAGCTCCAGGACCCATCAATATTTTGGCTACCTTAAACTGACATCAGATCCCATGACAAATATAGATTGAAAGTTAAGATTAAGGAAGAATATATCAAACCAATGAGGATGGAAACAAATATGGAATAGTAATATCAGCCAAGATAGACTTCCACCTAATGGGGTAACATGAGGCAAAGATGGACACAGCATCATGACTAAGGGATTAATTCATCAAAAGGAAATACCTCTCATTAATCTATACAGACCAAATGCCAGACCATGTGAATATATAAAAAAATACCAATGGACATTAATAGAGATATTTACAGCAGCACAATAATAGTAGGAGATTTCAACACCCTCTTTCATCAACAAATAAATGAACTAGGAAGAAAATCAATCAAGAAATTATAAATCAGATACACTTAAAAGATTTATACAGAGATTTCTACCCCAATAAAATCTTAAGCATTTTTCCCAAGAGCATATTAAATATTCTTTAGGATAAACAACACGTAAAGCAAGTACATAGAACAAGTCTTAGTAAATTCATAAAGATTGAAATCATAGATAGCTTTGTCTATGCCCACAAAGGTATGAAACTTGCTATGAACCAGAAAAAACTGGAAGAAACATAATGATATGGAAATTAAGCAACATGCTTCTGAACAATTTCTTGATAAATGAAGAAGTAAAATACAAATTAAAATAATCTGACAGCAAATGAAAATGAAGAGATTGTCTACTAGAACATGTATGATGAGGCAAAAGCAGTTCCAAGAAGAAAGTTTATAGTAATACAAGCTCACATAAAAAAGAGACATCTCAAATTAAATATTTAACCACATACTTGAAGAAACCAGGAAAAGAGCACTATACACCAAAAATAAGCAGAGAGAATTAAGAATCAGAGCAAAAATAAACAAAATTGAAAATAAGAATGTCATTTATAAAATCAATTAAACTAAAACCTTGTTCTTTAAAAAATGTTAAATTATAGATTTTTAGCCAAATTCACAAATGACAAAATAAGGAATATCCTTATAATAAGAATCAGATATGGAAGAAAGTATATCACTACAACATTCTAGAAATAAAAAGGATCCTAAGAGAGAACTATGAATGCCTCGATGCCAATAAAATCATCAATTTAAGGAAATGAATAGATTTCTAGATTTCTACAACCTTTGAAAACTGATCTATGAAGAAACAGATCTCATGAACAGACCAATCAGAAAGTACAATAATCAAAGTAGTGCTCCAAAAAACAGAGTTCAAGACCAGATGGATTCACTAGTGAATTCTACCAAATATTCAAAGAAGAGCTAATCTCCAACCTTCTTAAACTCTTCCAGAAAATCTATGGAAAAAATTCCAGATACATTCTATAAAGCTAATATTACACTGATTTAAAATAAGTCAAAGAGAGTGCCAAAAAAGAAAATTGCAGACAAGTATTATGAATGAATCTTGATTCAAAAAATCCTCAACAAAATTTTGGCTAAACAAATGCAATAACGCATTTTAAAAACTGCACACCAGGAATGATTCAATAATAACAAATAAATAAATGTAAAACATTACATTAACAAAAATAAAGCAAAATCATATGATCATATCAACAGGCACAGGTAAAGTGACAAGATTTAATAAACATTTGTGATAAAAACTCATCAAAATTGTCATAGAAAGCACATACAACATCATAATAAAAGTCATATACGGTAAACCCAAAATTAACATCATACTCTTCGTGAAAGACTGAAAGACTTTGTGAAAGACTCTATTCGAAAAACTTGAGTTTTTTCCTAAAAGCTGGAGCAGGAAAAGGATTACCACTCTCACACTGCTATTCAACATAGGTCAAAAGGAAAAAGCAAGAAATCGATATCAAAGGAATCCAAAATGAAAATAAAGAAATAATATTGTCATTATTTGCTAATGATGTTATTTTACTTAGAAAACCAAGTTTACAAAAATGTTAGAAATAAACAAAAAACAGCAAAATGGAATGCTATAAAATAAGCACAAAATCATTAACAGCATTTATACAGCTAAAATGATGGAATTTATTTTAAAACCTCAAACCTGATCTCTTAAAATACATTTAGTTTGAGATATTCATACTTTAATACACACATATGTATATATTTCAGTTTGTCTAAATGGAGCATGATTTTCCATTTATCTTTTTTATTATTTAATGAGGTAAATTTGATTTGCAAAGTAACAAACTCATATGTGTAGACTCACCATTCATTAGATATATGTCAACACACCATATCCACCACCAATTTGACAAAAGTCCTTCACCACTATCCACCACTACCCCCACTGTTAGTTGCTCCTACCTCCCATCCCTTTCCCCACTGGTAACCTCAGCTCTATTGTCAATGCTTCAGGGTTGATTTTTGTTTCCTCTGTTTTCTTATATTCCACATAGTTGTGAAATCATATGGTATTTGTTTATCTCTTTTTAGCATAATCCTTAGCATAACCCACTCTAGTTCCTTCCATGTTCTCTTAAAAGGTACATTTCATCCTTTAAGGCTGTGTAGTATTCCATTTTGTATATATACAACATCTTATTTATCCAATCATCCTACAATGGTTCTTTATATAGTTTCCAAATCTTGGCTATTATAAATAATGTTATAATAAACATAGGGGTGCTTAAATCCCCGCCAATTTATGTTTCTGTGTTTTGGGGATAAATACTCAGAAGAGGGATGATTCGATCATATGGGATTTCCATTTTGATTTCTTCAGGAATCTCCATACTATTTCACAAAGAGGTTTCACTAATTTGCATTCTCATTAATAATGTAAGAAGGTTTATTTTTCTACATACAACCTTCTAAAATTATTTCTAGTCTTTTTGATATTGGTAATTCTTACTGATGTGAGATGATATCTCATTGTGGTCTTTATATGCATTTCTCTTGTTTTGAATGATATAGAGAAATTTTTTTCAGTTTTTTCTAGGCCATCAGTGTGTCTTCTCTAAAGAGATCTCTGTTCAGTTCTTCTGCCCAACTTTAAGTGAGTTATTTTATTTTTTGTTGTTGATGTGTGTGAGTTCTTTATATATTTTTAACATTAATCTCATCTGATATATGTTGCTTATTTTGTGCAAATATAGTCTCCCATTTAGTTTGGTTGCCTTTTTTTATTGACAGTTTCTTTTTCTGTACAGAAACTTTCAGTTTAATGTCATCCCACTTGCTTAATTTTACTTTTGTTCCCTTTGCTGCAATTATCAATTGGCCAAAGACATCCCAGAGTGGCTTTCCTATGTTTTCCTTTGTGTTTTATTATTTCATGTATTGCATACAAATGTTTGATCCATATAAAGAACCACTGTAGGATGATTGGATAAATAGGATGTTGTATATATACAAAACAGTCCCAGCATGAAACTATAAATAAATCCTGCTGTCTGGGGTAGAAATTCCAGGAATTACAAAGCACATAACAAAGCTGTTTAGTTATAACTTAAGGCTTGCTGGAAGTGCTGCTATGAAAATCTTTTCAATTATTCTCCCTTGAGAAGGGTAGAACAGTATGCTCTTTGCATAAACAGTGTACGAAATCAGTATGCATAAATCTGTTCAATTTTATATGCAAATGATGCAAGAGAAGAGAATGAAATATAAAAACTATCTTATTTACAATAAAATTAAATAACTTAGAATACCTAATGAAATAGCTGAAAGACCTGTAAAATGGAAACTATAAGACCTTTTCATAATAAACATAGGAAGATACAAGGTATGGATGGATATTCCTGTTCATTGTTGTGAAAAAATGACTTTGTTAAAATTGTATTCTTGCAAATCCAATCCACATAAAAATTCCACTGCCATTTTTCAAGAAAATGGAACACAATTTTTTAAAATTTGTATGGGATTCTGAAAGACCTCAAATAGCTAAAGCATCATGAGAAAAAGAACAAAAATGGAGGTTTTACACTGCCAGATTTAGAGCCATATTACAAAGTGGAAGTGTTCAAAACATTTTTAGTGGCATAAAAACAGAAACACAGAGTTGAATAGAATGGAAACAGAAGAAATAGACTCACACATGTATAGCTAGTTAACTTATGACAAATGATCCAAGAATGTGTGATGGAGAAAGGAAAGCCTTTTGGGGATACTGAAAGCCACGGAAAAAGCATGAATCTAGACCACAGTTTCTAAAACCATACAAAAAAATTAAGTGCATTAGAGTATTGGATGTAAGAATGGAAACCATAAAAAACTTAGAACAGAGGGAATATGCTCTATTTTATCGGTCTTAGAGAGGGCTTTATGGACTCAACTCCAGTGACAAGGGAAACAAAAACAAAAACAAATGAGATCACATCAAACTAAAAAGCTTCTACACAGTGAAAGAAACTATCACCAAATAGATTTCCTACTGACTGGGAGAAGATATTTGTACATCATATATCTGGCAAGTGCTTAATATCCAAAATATAGAAAGATGCATAAAACTCAGAAATGGAAAAACAAAAAGCCCTATCAATAAATGGGCAGAACTGGATATTTCTCCAAAGCAGACATACATATAACCAACAGGCACATGGAGAGATGCTCTTCCTCACTTGGTATATGGAAATGAGAATCAAAACAATGAGACTCACCTTACACCTGTGAAAATGGCTCTTATCCACAAGACTGAAAACAATGAATGTTGGTGAAGATCTAGAGAAAAAGGAGTGCTTTTATAATTTGGATAAGAGTGTAAGTTGGTGCAGGCTTTATGGAAAGCAGTATGGAGACTTCAGAACATTACTATGGTAAATGTCTCCTTTAACTATCTTGGTCATCCTCTGCCCAATAAAGTCTGAAAAAATAAATGTCATTCAGGACAACATTTTAAACTAGGATAATGTGCTAAGCTAAGCTATAAAAGAGGAAGATTTTTTATATTTTGTTCTTACATCTTCTTTCTCTATCTCTTCTTTTCCATTCCCTGCCTATATGATACTTAGTCTCCCTTGCCTTTTTTTTATTATTTGTTATTCTCTCAAATTTCCATGTCCTCCATCCAAATTTGTGTGACTGGAGTAACTATCTAAGTTCTGAATCTTTCTCCTCTTTCTCAGCAGCAAACCTCATCTATATTGTGTTCTATACACTCAAAGACTTTATAGGCAATTCAAACTGGTTTGAGAACATAATCCATGTTAAGATATTAATAGAAGATAAACTCAATGTGTTTCTACTGCGAGGTAGCAAATTAAGACTATAGTAAGAGCCATCTACATCTTAATCTTTAAGTGACACTTTCAGGTACTAAGGAAGACTTTTGAGAGATAGATTAGTGGATTCCATCACCCCTTAAATTAGATCCCTCAAGACCAACCAGAATTCCTTGAGCTTCTATTGCAGATTGATAACAATCACGGAGTTTCCTTTTTTTTCATATTGTTATTCTTACCTACCAAATCTCATCTTCTATCAGATATATTTGGTGAAAGCAAATGATTGTTATACTTACCAAATTTTACTGTAGGAGACCTCTATTTCTTTCCTTTATTAATATTGTGATTCTCTATTTGGCAAGCATTTATGAGCCTAGACAAACAGATCTGAGTTATTATGCAAATATACTTGGATATCTGCAATAGGCTCATTTTATAAACAAAAGGAGTAGGTAAACTAGTAAAGGATTACTTTGGTTAGTGCTTAAGAGAAAATAGACACTTTGGGATCAGTGCTCCTTTTAATCCTACACTCCAGGAAATACCCAATTGGTGAGTGTGCATTGCAAGGAAAGGTCAAATGTGGCTGTGCATAGCCAAGTTTCTGCATAAGCCTTTCAAATTCATTTATTGCTACACTGATCAAATCATTAGGCTATACTCTATGGCTTACATATATGCTAGGAATGGTATTTTTGAAAGTTAATATCATGGATAAATCCAAAACCATTTGAGAAATTCTCACATGCTCAATTAAAAGCTCTAAAATTCCAAGCGTGTTCTTTATTTCTCATAAAAACAATTTTGCAAGCTCTTTTTTATTTCAGGTGAAAAAATTCATTTTCTCCATGCAGTTACTAACTGAAATGCTAGGTGTGGAAATTATTTTTATTTTTATTTTTTATTACCTCACCAGAATTTTTAAGCTAGATTGTTCTGACTTAGGCACTAGTTTATATAGTACCTATCGGAGAAATTACAAGGAAAAAGTAATACAAGTCATCCTAACAGTTTTGGAAGGAAAAATATTTGATAGTATTAGGCACAACAATTTCTTCATAATGACCAGTAAAATAAACTTACCCTATAGAACATCACCCATGCTTTTAAAATTTTTTTTTTCATACTTGCCATGAATCACTATTAGTTCTCCATCTCTCTTTCTATCTTTAAGTCTCTTTTCTCCTTCAGACTTGTAACTATTCATTCATTCATGGTCCACTTTGTCAGAGACTAACTAAATTATGATTCTTTGTAGCTGCTCCTAACCAATGTCACTTGTTTTTCTGAGTCATCATTGTCAGCTAAAGGTGCCAAAATCCTTCCTGCCAATTTGCTTAATTTCTGACCAAACACTGCATCAGAAACTTCAGTAAGTTATCATTCAGAAGCAACAGAAGCTGTTGATAAACTTGGGAGAGGATGAACAAATATGCAGAGCTGGTGAAGCATGTTTCCCTTGACTTTCGGCTGATATTTGTATTTAAATGATCAGCTTTATAAAAGTTAATTGTGGGTTTTCATCTAAGATCTAGAGTGCTTTTGCAGCAGAATTTCTCAGAACCTGTAAAAGGGAATAATGTATGATGGCAATAAAAATGAAAATGCGTAGTGTTTTTATCCTCTGAATGGTATGTACTAACTCATCATGTGAAATAATTTACTGATGCATACATTGATTTACATTCAAATATTCCCCCAAATAATAACTTATTAAGCATTCCTAGGAAGATGTTGACCATGTAAAAAAATAACTATAGGTACTAAAAGAGCATTCTCCAGTATTCTCAGAATTGGTATTTTGTAGATACCTCACTTTGACATGAAAAAGCCAAGGATAATCGAGGACAACTCCACAGGTCAAGGAGTTTTTCTAACCCTTTAGTCATTTGTCTAATCAGAAAGCTGTCTACTACGCCTAGGCCTCCACCACTTCCTTAAAAAGAAAATATTTTGGGAGGATCATAATTTAAAAGTTTATTTATCTGTAAATAGTCTTCTCTATTTAATAAACCTATCTTCTAGCTACATGGTGACTCTCTCCCAATGCCTCATATTCCCATCCCATGCCTAAGGATAGGATATAAGTTTTTTATCTACCCTAGTTAACTCAGAATTTATCCCCATGTAAATTTCCTACATGCATGTTATCAAATTTTGACTTTTCTCTTACTAATTGTATCCAATGTTATTTTGTTCATTTGTCCAGCCTATGAAGAGTGTCAGAGAAATAGGAAACTTTTCCTTTGACCCTCCACAATTTAGTGAGCCAGTGTCAGGAGAATCTCAGAAGGTTTAATGCTGTTTGTTCCTCAGGAGGCTGCAGAGTTTCAAAAACCAGGACTCCTGACAAAGCTGTCAACACTAGGTAAAATATTTACCACATCAAGACTCTTAATCTTGTTCCTGCTACAGACATCCAAAACAAACAAAGCAGTGAGAAACCTTTTTATTTCTCTCTAAATTGATTAGTAAGAGAAAACTTGGGGGAAGCTTGCTTCTTTTGGGTTGTGTGATTCATTTTTATTTAAGAACATAATTATAAATTTTTAATAATTATATAGTTAAAAGATAGGATGATTTTGCTGTATTTGTGTTTCTCTCTGTGTGTTGTTTGTTGTCTTATGTCTGATGGACTCTCATCCTGAAGAAGTTATTTGGTCAAATTGATGAAGTTATTTGGGTTGTTCTAAAATATTCTTAGGTTTGTGAGATATGCCTATGTGTTGCTTATGTTTACTCTGCTTACCTTGATGTTTGATTCACATGTCATTTCTAATTCTGATATTTTGTTTTGTGCATAGTTTGTCAAAAGAAGGAAAAGCTTGTGCATTGAAAGTAAATCTTATTTGAAATTACAGGAAAGCTTGGAAGCCACAAGAAACTGCAAAAATTGTTGGGCATCCAACAAGTCTTTAAAAGACATTAAGACACTTGCCACCCTAAAGAGATGACTCATATGATAGAATAAGTTGACTGTGGAATAGGGTCAGATTAGCACCCACCAACTAAAAAAAATCCATACAATGGGAAGTACACTCTAAAAATACAAGCTCTAATAAAGATCCCACTTAGATTTCAGTATTGACTCCAAGAGAACAAAGGTTTAACTAAAGCTGTGCATGTGTGCTGAGTCTTTACTTTTGGCTTGTATAATACTGGGAGAAAACTGATTCGAATCTGTGGTTAACCTAAAATCCTTACTAGTTTGATTGAGTCACTATAGAGTTGGACTTATAAATTGGAAAATATTACAGATCTTGTAACTTAAATTTGACTTATTGGCACTTGTACAAAATAATAATTTGGAAAGAAAATGCAAACAATATATGTTGGCTAGCCTCTGGGAATAAAACATTATGGCCCTGTTTTTTAAATTTCTATTTTTCTAGGTTAATAACAGTAAAGGTGATTTAAAGCTACAGTGACCACTAAGATATTTGAGCTTCCAGAAACGTGTGTATGCAAAAAAAGAAGAAAGAAATGTTATTAAATGAGATACGTATCCTGCTGCTATTTAAAAGTTCTCCGATGATGAAAAAGTTCTCTAAATGATGTCCTTTCTAGAATATACTTTGAGGGACAATAGACACATAGAAAAAAAAAAATAAGGGATATCAGTCTATCCTCTTTTTCTTGTCCTAATGCCCCACTATCACCTATCCATCTTTTGAAACTTGCTCATCCTAAGAAAGAAAATAGTAAGATTAGATAATGTTTTTATTTCCTTCAGTCCAGAACTTGGCCTGGTGTCAGAATATGGTCAAACATACATCTAAATGGAACTTTGAAGTTAATAGTCTGTTGCCAGTTCTTAGTTTTTTTGATCAACTTTTAAACAAACATTTTGGCCAAATTAGTGAATAAATATGAAAAATGATAGAACGTTTTCTGACCATTTCCTTAGGTTATGCCTGGAGAAAATTTGAATTAGAAACTTAGAAGATAATTTCATCCTCAGAATCTTATTTTACATGGTTGAGATAAGGAAAAATAAGGAAAAGGAGCTGGCTTAAAATAAAACCACTAATGAAAGGTTATTTTGCCATAGTTTATTCCAACTGTTATTTCTTTTATAATGACTGAATCTTATTTTACCTGACCCATGGTCATCATTTTTAATGAAATTAAGAAATTTGTCTGTTTGTCCCCGTTTGTGTTATACATGGCAGGCATTATTGTCAGAATTTTTTCATATGCGATTGTCTCATGTAAGGCTCCTTCATAAATTGCTGAACTCAGAATATGGGACTAATGTGAATTTTTCTTTAAATTCAAATTATCTGGGGAAAAATTTGGTGAATAAAAGCTAGGTTAAGTTTACTTGCTTAATTTACAAAGGTATGTCTTTAGACTATTTAGTTGAATATAAAGCGGATAAATCTTTCTGCAGAGAAAATGCAGTGTCCTGTAATGGAACGTCAGGATTGCCAATAGAATTTATTTCAGGATTATTCCCAGCTATTCTGGACCTTAAATACTGGTGGAGATTTAGTATGATCGACTCCATTTGGGGCTTATATTTCACATTCAGCGTTACTTGAGCAATTTTCTAAGTATCTATGGGTCAAAATTACCCTAAAGTTTTACTGTGTTAAAGGATGGAAATTTGATCAGTATCTAATAAGGAAATTTACTGATTTGGTTTCAAGAAGTAAGAAGACCAAAATAAAGCTGTTTTTACTAAACATACATGACCAAGTCTAGCTTTATCCTAGAATGTCAACCCGAACCTTCCTGGTTAGGAAAATTGCTTAATAGAAATTTATAGCAATAGATTTTTAAATTTCTCAATGTGTTTAGCAAATTGAAAACATAAGACTTTTGCTGAGTTATACTAAACATTTAAAGTTAACTAAATAATGGAATCACTGTTAAAACAAAAAGTAATACTCAACTATCTTACTACATACTTAGTAGAAATCTGATGATTAATACATGTGTTATGAGTTACATAAAATTCCTAAATGTCTAATGTGTTTGCTTACTATTTAGGCTATTGTTTTAAAATAGTGCATGACTCAAAAATTGGGCAAGCTTCCTTATCAATTTTTATAAGCAGATCTTTAACTATGGTAATTTTAAAATCTATTTCTTTCCGTTTACAGAAACTATTGTATACTCTGGTGCTTTTTAAGTTCAGAGAGATTTGTGGAAAGAACTTTGACAAGCTTACATAAAAATAAATTGGGTAAATATTGCAGAAATTATGGAAAACTGAATTCATGACACTGCCAACAGAGATTAAAATAAATAATTAATTCAATGTGACAGAACAATGACAATGAATGTACTATTTCTATAACTTTTTGACTTAAAATGTTATTGGTTCCTATGCTTTTCCAGATTAGGAAAGATATTTTCACTCTTTTAAGCTCACTAACAAGCAAAAATTCAGTAAATTACACCATTTTCTGAGCAGAATTGAACATTTGTTTTTCTCTCCCTGATACCATCAAAATGTGAAAACTGTTAACTGTCCTTTTCTGAAACAATGCAAAATGGTTATTCAGAACTTAATATAATCTGTTACTGTTCTTCTGAATACCTGATAACATCAGATAACATTTGAATGTCAACACAGAATCTGTCAGATTGTTCTAAATTGTTATCTGAAGATGCTTCAACTGTAACATCTGAAAATATAGATTGGATGGCCTTAGCTCAAACTGATTCATGGACTGAACCCCAGTTATTAACCTTTATTTTTACCTTGGAAATTCATATTTTTATTGTTTGATGTAGAATTAACTTTGGGAGACTACCCTTATATGCAAATTTAAAGTGTGAATTTTCGAGGACTAATTCTCTGACCCAGAAATAGCTAAAAATATGAGATTGACAGCTTTTCTAAGATCATGAATCAAGATACCTCTCTCTTGCATACCTGTCTTCTCTCTTCTTAGAACTTCTTATCTTTCCCTGTGTTTAAAAAAGTTGAGAGGTAGGAATATCCAGTGCTTCTAAGTGAACATTTTTGTGCTTATTAGAAAGTTGCTGGGGAGCTGTTATTCTCTGTCTATCCTTCCTTTATCTAAGATTTTCACTATGAGAACATTTTTAATCTGCATTATTTGTACTAACCCTCTCTTTTATTTAACAAGTCAGACACATACCAAACACATTTGTACCAGTCTACCAATCCATAGCCACATTAAGTAATAAATAACAGTGCTGGTTATGCAACGTCTAGATAGCGTGAAGAAAACCTGAATTAGTTTACTAGTTTTTGTTCCTATTATATGAGTACCTGATTGGCTGACAAACACTAGAAGATATCTAGGAAACAAGCTGTGGCATCCACTGTTAAAAAAAAAAAAGCCTGACTCTGCCTCTGTTTCTGCTGAATTACTTGGACTCCAGATTTCTATAAAAAATAAATGACTTCTATTTTCAGTAATAATTTTGTTATTTCTTTTTTGCATTTGTGAACCAATTTGAGGATAATGAAATTTCACCACAGCCACTAATCCACACTACATTCACTAAAAGACTTCTGACGCACTCTACCAAAACTTGTTCCCTCCTTCCTTCCCTCCTCTCTCCCACATCCATAGTGACCAGGCCTGCATCCTGTGAATTTGGAAGGAGTGGTTGTCAGTTAATTTTCATTGTTTATTCATATTTTACATATTAGTAAAACCATTCTGTATTTTTCTTTTTCTTTCTGGCTTATTTACTTTAACATAGTCCTCCCAAATTCCATCCAGAAAAATTGCAAAAATAGAAAAAGGTTTCATCTTGTTTAACAGCTCCGTAAAATTCCATTGAGTATATATTACACGGCTTCTATATCCAGTCTCCTGTTGATGGATATTCAGGTTGTTTCCATGTCTTGGCTATAGTGAGTTGTGCTGCTATGAATATAGGGGTGTGTTTATATTTTCCTGATTAGAGCTTTTATGATCTCTAGGTATATGTCTAGATACTGGCTTAAAAGGGCTGCTGTATGAAATAGTACATCCATATTTATTATTTTGAATTATTTCCATACTGTTTTTCAAAGAGGGAGGGGTACTTTACAAACATGTAGGAGGGTTCTTTTTTATCCACTTCCTCTCCAACATTTGCTGCTTCTACTCTCTTTGATTAGGTCATCTGAATGGCTTGAGGTGATTCACACTGAGGTTTTATTTTTATTTCTATGATGATGAATGATGTAGATCAATTTTAATCTAACTGTAGGCTATTTGTAGTTCTTCTTTACATAGAAGAACTTTTAATATTCAGTATTCAGTTTTTCTACCCACATTTTGAGTTTTTGTTGTTGTTGTTGGGTGTATGATAAGTATGAGCACTTTGTATATTTTGGAGACTAAGTTCTCATTGGATGTATGTTGTGCAAATATCATCTCCCAGTCTGTGGGTTGTCTCATTTCAGTGGTGGATTATTTTACTGTACAGAAACTTGTAATTTTGATGAAACCTTTATTGTTTAGCTTGCTTTAGTTTATTTTGCTACAGGTATTCCTTCCCCAAAGGCATTTCTGAGTTTGATGTCATGGAGCAGATTTCCTGTTTTTCTTTATGATTTTTATAGTTTTAAGATTTATTTCCATGCCTTTGATACATTTTGAATTAACTTTTAAGTCTCTTGTTATTGATTAATTATTTACTTTTATTCAGGTGTCTATCCAGTTTCCCGAGCACCATCTGTTGAGTAGACATTCCTTTATCAATTTTGTGCTCCATTGTAATTCCCATAAAGTGTGACTTTATTTCTGGTCTTTCAATTTTATTTCCCTATTTTGTGTGTTCACGTTTATTCCGATACCATATGGTTTTGATGACTATTCTTCTATATTAGGGCTTGAAGTCAGGAAGTGTGATTCCTCTGCTGTTCTTATTTTGGGGATAGTTTTGCATATTCAAGGCCTGTGTGATTCCATACAAACTTTAGCATTGTTTGTTCAATTTCCTTGAATAATGACTCTGTTATTGTGATGGGAATTGCTATATACACACACACACACACACACACACACACACATATATATATATATATATATATATATATATATACACACACATGTATGTATCTATATGTATATGTAGCTTTGAGTAGGATGGCCATGGCTATTTTGACTAAGTTTTTCAATTCATAAATACTCATGCATCTATTTGGATCTTCTCTTTCTTTTGCAAAATTATAGTCTTTGTAATTGTAGAGGTCTTGTACTTCCTTTATTAAATTTATTGCTGGTGTTTTAACATTTTCGTGCTATTCTGAATGGGATTTCTTCCTCGATTCTTTTCATCCAGTTCATTGTTGCATATAGGAATGGTATAGCTTTTGTTTATTGAATTTATATCCTTCGCTTTTGCTGTATTAGTTTATTGTTTCTAGTAGTTTTTGGTGAATATTTTAGAATTTTTGACATAATGAATCATAAGATAAAACTATTGATTAAAATATTGAAAGAAAATTAAAAAATAAAGAGCAGATAGTGCATGCAAATGAATCTGTACATGTATGACATAATAGAAAGCCATTACACCATTACTATGAACTTATTTAATGATGCTAACACTCTATTTGACATAACCCCAGCAATGCTCACCTCAATAGGTGCATACCTGTGAATTTGTTGAGTATTAAAAGTAGTCAATAGAAAGCAAAGTAAATCTATTTTAAACTCCTGCTATTCCCTGTTTAGGTATTTATTTAAAATCTTTTCAACTGAGGGTAAAGAGCATTCTAGCTCAAAGTCATAAATAAATTTGTGTTTTATTATAATAGAGATTATGGACATCACAGCACTGTCTACAGGTACTCTTAGTCTTACTATGTTTTGATGGAAATGGAGAATCTATGCAAACTCACCTCAGAGTAGAAGTTGAGCTGAGCAAAATACAAGTCACCAGTTTAGAAAAGTATTTACATTGTTAGTCAAATTAGGATTCCCAGAATAATCAAAGTAAAAGATACCCTGATCATAACTGTTACAATGTGAATATTAGGAAGCCAAATACTCAATTATAAGATTTTGAAATTTTAGGAAAGGATTTTGTAAACAACAAAATATCATAGCACTGAAGCAACAGTTTTTAAACAAAATAAGAAATTATTTAACAGGCAATTATTTTAATATTGTCCAGTAGACCATACAGATAAAAGTTTGCTATTGAAATACATCATTCATATGAAAATATTGGGCTCTGAAGTATAGAGGATTTTGTTTCTGTATTTCTTTATTTTTTTTATTGAGGTAATTTTGAATTAAAAATAATGTCTGGATTTGAAGGCTCACTATTCAAATGTTGATAGCAGACCATGTCCACAACTAAAATGCCAATAGTCTTCTAAAACTGTCCAATAGACTCCCATTGTCACTTGCTTCCAACTCATCTCCTTCCTTTCTAGTAGCTTTAGTTTTCTTGTCAATGTTCAGATATTATTTTTTATTTTGCTCATTGGATACATTTGTTTCCTTATGTTCCACATGTGAGTGAGAGAATTCAGTATTTTTTTTTCTTTTGACATTTTACTGAGCATAATTACCTCTAGTTCCATCCATGGTCCACGTTGTTGAAAATGATGGAATTTCATATGTTTAGGTCTGTGTAATATTTTGTTGTGTGTATATAGCAAATCTTCTCTATCCATTGATGTGTCAGTTGGCATTTAGGTGGTTTCCAATTCTTAGCTATTGAAAAAATAATGCTACATTAAATCCAAGTGTGTATATCTATGTAAACTAAGATTTTAATATTTTTCAGTTAAATACCCAAAAGTGAGATGACCAGATCATATGGAATTTCCATATTTCATATACCATATGAACATTTCTCATCTCATATGATACAGTGAAAAGGGTCTATAACAATAAACTACAACAATGTTTGGCCAAGAGACAAATAATTTTACCATTAAATAAACTCTCTAACATAGTAAAACATTCAGTTTACCACATATAAAATATGCAGTTACTGCATTTGCCATATATGTATTTTCACAGTTTATGATGGTTTTCACAAATATCATTTCTGGTAGTCTTCACAATTACCCATTGCAGATAGGTGTACCATAGACTAAGTAGCTTGTCCAAAGTCATAGCAGCAGAGTCAGAATATCATAGCTGATTTTCATGTTCCAAATCCCTCTCATTTTGTTGTTCAAAGTAGTCTCTCAAGATACATTCTTTTAAATTTTTCATTGTAGTAATTATTCTACACATTAAAATAATTTCCTATCTATAGGTTCCACATTTCTTAGACATATTTCAACCACTATGCCCTCCACCAAATCACCAAGCGTTCTTCCCCCTTGTCCAGTGGGCTCCACCACCATCTTCCCCTACCCACCCCATTCCCTTTCTCAGTTCTGTTGCAAATATGTCAGGGTTGGTTATGTTTCATCTGTTCCATTGTTTTGTCAATTCACAGTCCACCTATGAGTGAGGTCATCTGGCATCTATCTCACCTCTTTTGACTTGTTTCACTTAGCTTAATCACCTCCAGTTCCATCCATGTTGATTCAAAAGACAGGGTTTCATCTCTTCTAAGGACTGTGTAATATTCCACTGTTTATATGTACCACATCTTCTTTATCTAATCATCTTATGTTGGGCACTTAGGTAATTTCCAGTTCTTAGCTATCCTTGATAAAGTTCCTTGAGTGCTTGAGAAGAACTTAGACCAAATTAATCCAAATATTTGTTGTTTATATTTTGATCACCATAACCACAATAACACAAATAATAATCACAATTTTCCATAGGTTAAACAGGAGCATAAACAAAGAGCGTTATTAGGAGATGCCTTCTTCTCAGGTTCTTATATATGGATCTAGATAGAGGTAACTTCTTTCATTTTATCATTAATAATTCAAGAGGTTAAGGAGCTCCAATACTAATTCTGCCTTTTATTAATTTGTGAGCTTGGATGAGTTACTTGAACTATGTAAGTTTTCCCACTTTGAAATGGACATTGCAGTGCAAATGAATTAATTACTATAGTTAATAAGGAAAAGTCTTGCATGCAATATGCCATTTAAAAAAATTAATTCTTAATTTATTTTACAGAATTAATTCTTAACCTGTGTATGAGAGAAGAGACACCCACTTGAACAAAAACAGGACATAGGAAAGGCAGACCTAAGAATTCTCTCTCCTTGTCAACACAGTAGCAATGAGTGTAGTTCATCTCAAAATTATATGAATTGTAGTACCCTTATTCAATAAGCTACCCTTATTCAAAAGTACCCTTATTCAAGTAGTCAGTATGATGGAATATCAACCAGGACCAACTTATATACTTGTCTTTAAGTAGTTCTTTCAGTTTGTTTTCTAAACCAACCCCAGGAGCTAAATCAGCTCTCACAATACATGAGGATTCAAATTTTGAAATAAATATACTTCACTCTCTAGTTATCTAAAAACTTTATTTTTATTAATTTGTTTATCATCATATGACTCTTTATAATTTCCACTCTATACACATAAAAACTCCTTATAAAACAATAATTTCCTAATTCCAATATACATGAAAGTTTCCTATCAGCACTGAAGAGAAACCAAAATCCCATTTACCTCAAACTGTAGTTGTTGGTACTCTCCAAAGACTAAGAACTCTTGACAAACTTGACACCTGTAGATATTTGTTCACACATCTTGCAAGGCTAATTCTGTGGTGGAATACATTTGACAAAGTTAAAGCACAAGTAACTTGTCAGGAAATTGCTTTGATAGGAAGTATCAAATGGAGTAACTGTAGAGACACTAATGACTAGAAAATAATAACTTACAAAACTGGAATGCCTTTGATCAGCCAGAAATGATCAAAAGGATGTATCATCATCAAAAGTGAAATAATGTATAAATGTTTGATACAGTAACTACCCTGAGATGATTCACAATAAATAATTGACAGTATGGCATCCTTTTCTGGATATTTTTATTCTGCACATATTATATGACCTAGAGGGAGGAAATGTACGAAGATAGATCATTACATCAACTGATCATGTGGAGTCGGACTATTCATGAATTATACCCAGATTCACTAACACTTTAAAAATATCTGATGTAGTAGCTTTGATACTAATTGTATCCTTGCAACTTAAAGTTGCAAAAGCCAGTCTTATACAGATTTGACATATGATTTGGTATGAGAGAAATAGAACAATAAAAGGTGATGTCAGCAGCTTTTTTGTCATGAAGAACTAAAAAAGTTGGCTGTGAGTCTGAAGTAAGAAGCAGTCAGTCACAATTGTCAAAATCAGCATTGAATGTTCAGTTTCTTTGGTACTGAAGCAATATAAAACAAAAAGGAAGAAACTATGTGATATGAAACACACAGATAGAAATGAACAATATATACATTGCTATGTTATAAATTGGTGCTTAAAATAAGAACAGGAGATATTCATAGAAATAACATGATATATATTCTAATGGTATTCAAAAGTGGTTATAGAAGTGAATTGTGATTGTCCCGGGGAACTTAAAGGGTATTGCTTGGGGTTGGTGAGCAGATATGTAGAGGGAAAGGGTAAAATTCACTAAACGTATTTGTAACATAAATGGAAAAGTACAGGAATATAGACATTGCTGTTTATTCAGTGAACAAGTCCTTTGCATTGACACTACTTGATATATACCATTTCTGAAGGTCTTTGTAGAAACTAATACTCATACTATTAAATAAGAATATACCAGTTAGAACTTAATACAATTCCTCTCTTCCTAAAAGATAGATTCATCACATTGCTTCATATTCATAGTTTTTATTACTGTTTCATTAGTTTATGATACTACGTAATTTTCAGGAGAATGGTATCACACCTCCATCAATGTGTACATCACACAACAGCTATCAGCAGAATTGTCATATCATTTACCTGTGTAACTTCTTCTACCACGGTTTGCCTTCTCCTCCCACCAATTCTGATAACCATGGTCTTGATCTCAGAGTTTAAGAGAGTTTTATTGTGCTTTGTTAGATCATTCAGTTTATTTCTTTGTATTAGCATGAGTAACATCATCTAGTGTTTTTCTTTCTGACTAATTTAGCTTAGCATAACCAGCTCTAATAGTATTAAAGTTGCTGAAGAAGACAAGATTGCTTCTAACATCTCAAGTCATGTTACATGTAAGATTACATTTCTTCCATCTCTATGAGGTCATCTGGAGGAAGGTGGGGAAAAGAGGGGGCAGGATAGCTTAACCTTTTTTCTTTCTCATTTCAAAAATATTTATTGAGTTCCACTACTTTGACAGGCAATTTTCACATACCTGATAATTTATATAAACATAGAAAGCTTGTATGACTTGAAACAATTCATTCAGGTAATCATATGAAGTTAGTAAAATATAACACAGAATTAATATCTGACTCCCAAGAAGAGGAGGAAGAATTAGAGAATTTTACCCATGAGCATGTTTTAAGAAAGAAAAGAAGCATTTCATTCAAAATATACTAATTTTCTTCATTAATTGCTTTTCTCACATATAGTAAGATTATTCAAAGTAAATAATCAAAATAAATAATTATCTCATATGAAGCACTACTTTAGTGCTTTAGGAAACACTACTTTTTTAAAACTGCCAGACAAACTCTAGCTACTTGATTATGTGTGCTCCAAATCCTAAAACCTGAAATTTAACTCTCAGTTACAGATTTTAAAAAATCCAAGTCTAATTGTACTCACCTAGTAACACTTGAGTGCCTACCACGTGCAAAGCACCTTAAGTGAAGATTCACTACATATGACTGCTTGTCTGCCAGTGATCCATACTCTAAATATAATAGGAGAAAGACATGCATAAGTATAAAAATTTGTAGGTTAAACCGGGTCAGGAAAAAGAAGGCAGTTAGAAAACTGTTACAATACTACAATAACCGTGTTTGTTTGCTTTCTATAAAAAGAAACTAAGGCATGAATTGCTGTGGTTGCCACACTATGATTAAAAAGGAAAAGACAGATATGAAATTATTTCATAAATAATAGACTTTGCAATGAATTTTATATTATACATGAGAAGAGGGAAGAGAAAGAATGACTTCCAAGTTACTAGTCTGAGTGACCGGGGGTATGATTGAATTGTTGACAGAAATTGGTAAAGAGGAAGAGTATACTCATGGGGGAAATAAATACACTTTATTTCTTGCATGAATTATTCTTGGCAAAAGTTCTTTGATAATATTTCTATCATCCTCCAAACTAAAAGTCTCTAAATACTGTGTAATCTATCAGTGGAACATGTTCTTAAAATTTCTAAGTCAATTATATTAGTGTACCAATATAATTATATATAATTATATTTCTCTTGTACATCTTTTTTCCTTTTCCTAACAGATGGAAGTTATATTCTCTCAATTTTCCAACTTTCACTTATGTTTACCTTATTTACTTCTGGGTCAATTTTGTATTAAACATGGCTGCTTCTAAATCATGAGCTCTGTCAATTAGAATTTGACTTCTACTTCTGGGGTTCATCAGTACAGTACAAATATGATGGCAATTAATTTTTTCTTTTTAAAGTCAGAAAACTTGAACTGGCAAGATAAAGACCATTTAATATTCAATAAGCTAGCATAGGTTTGCAGATTACATGCCAAACTAATCTTATTTCCTTTTTTGATAATGAGATATCCAGAAAGATCAGATGAATCAGAAGAATGCCCTATAGCTGGCATTTCTTAGTTGAACAAATTATCAATTCCTTCTTGTTAGGACAGACAAAATGTGGTCTGAGGTAATAGGAGAATTCAAGCTAAGCAACCAACATTCTACAAAATGTATTAATTCATTGCTGACACTGGAAATTACATGATTCTTCTATTTTATTGACATTGTAATCAAAACTCAAATGAAAATAGAAAATGATTTCTAATTTGGCAAATGACAAGATTGGAAAGGAAAGCATATCAGACTAAGACAAAACAAATGAATGGGTAAGATACAAAAACACTAATTCACAGAAATTTATGCACCCCGCATTTTTATTTCAGCACTATTCAAAATAGTTAAGAACTAGAAACTACCAAAGTGTCCAAAGTCAGAGGACTGGTAAAAGATTTGTTATACATACACAATGGTATATAATACATAGCCCTTAGAAAAGATGACATCCTATCATTTGAATCAAGATGGATGGATCTAGAGGGAATTACACTAAGTGAAATAAATCAAAGGAAAAAAGATACCTGATGATCTCACTCATATGTGGAATGTGAGTAGACAAAACAAAGGACTGTATAAAACAAAACCAACCCTTGGACACTTGCAGCAGAACTGAGGTTACCAAAAGGGAATGAAAAGGGGGAAGGGGGCAAGTGGAGGTGGGTTCCACTAGACAAAGTGAAGAACACTTAGCGATTTGGTGGTGGGCCCGGTGTGTTGACACATATCTGAGAAATGGGGAAACTGCACATATGGGGAGCCTACACATACTGAAAAAAAAGTTTAGAAAAACTTTTAAAAAGATGGGAAAAATCTAACACATAAATGTTAGTAACTATTCCAAAATATCTTAATTTAACTTATAGAATTAGCTGTACCTTAATATCTTAAAAACAGTGTACATAAAGTTATCACTAGACATTTTCTTGATCAGAAGTATACACAGCAAGTCTGTAGTGAGCAGTGGTCTCTAGAGGTCAGTTTGAGGGCTCATGCACATAATAGAGCGACAAAACCACTCTTAGCTCCTGTGCCTTGGAGCAGCAGGGGAAGTTACTAGAGAGGGGAAATTGAGTATTTACGTGTTTTCATATATTTGCTTTAGACCTTTTAGTACCAGTTGATTAAGTACCTTCCTCATTTTCTGTCTGCTCACAGGGTTATCCCAAAGTTACAGCTCCAGGAAAATATGCTCCACTTGTTATATTCTAAAAACAATCTACCCACTGACTTGTGTCTACTAAAGAAAGAAAAGCTGAATTCTGGAGAACTCTTCAAGTACACTGAGACAAAGATATACCATATTCAAGAATAATCAGTGAAAATTAGTCTATCAATTGGGGTTTTCTGTGTTCTAAAACTACACTTGAAAAATTATCACAGATAGGTTGGTCTTTTTCATGTACAGAGGCAGCCACCCACTCCAATGTGAGGACACAGAGTTGGAAACAGGAGCTTTGTTTTTTTTATTTCACTTCTGACACATTGTACATTTCTTGACTTCTAACAATGATCTAACTACTTCACACATGTTCTAGAAGAATGCAAAAACCTAATGAAATCACAGAATGGGAGCCACTTCACAGAAAATAAAGCACTGTGTAGGTGTGAGTTTATTATTAATTAATACTCATTATTTATTTTATTTACAATGCCATATTCATTTTTCATTTTATCATTGCAGCTCAATCTAAATTTCACACCATGCACTCCACCAGAATTCCAGTGCCCTCTTTCACCACTTTTTCCCTTCTTTCTTTTTCTCTCCTCCTCCCCTGGCAGTAATAATCTTGTGTCCTGTGAGTTTTTGCTGGAGATTATCTGTTTACTTGTTTCATTTCACTATATTCCACATATGAGAGAAACCATCCTGTATTCCTTTTTTTGTTTCTGACTTATTTTACTTAACATGGTCACTTCCAGTTCCATCCGTAGGTAAACGGGGGGTAATTTCATTTCATTTTTTTAGTAGCTGCATAGAATTCCATTCAGAATACCACAGCTTCTTTATCCAGTCATCTGTTGTCAGGCATTTAGATTGTTTCCATGTCTTACCTATTGTGAACTGTACTGCTACGAACTTCTGGGTACAGTTATTTTTTATCTTTTGAGCATTTTCCCAAGAATGGAATTGCTGGATCAAATGGTAGATCCATCTTTATTTGTTTGAGGAATATCCACACTATTTTCCAAAGAGGTTGTAGCAATTTATATTCCCACCAACAGGGTAGAAGTGTTCCTTTTTCTCCACACCACCTCCAACACCTGCTATTTTCAGTATTTTGACATAGATCATTCTCACTGGTGTGTGGCGATATCTTGTATTTTTATCTACATTTCTCCAATGATGAGTGATGTACAACATTTTTCAGCTGTCTGTAGGCCATCTGTGTGTCTTCTTTAGATACGTGTCTATTCGGTTCTTTTGCAAAAATTTTTGAGTAAGTCATTTGCTTTATTATTGTTGAGATGCGTGGTCTCTTTATATATTTTGGTGATTAAGCTCTTACCTGATGTATGTTTTATGAATGTCTTCTTGAATCCCATGGGTTGTCTTTTTGTTTCAGTGGTGGTTTCTTTTGCTGTGCAGAAGCTCTTCAGTTTGATACAGACCCAGTTGCTTAGTTTTACTTTGACCTCTTTTGCAATAGCTGTTTCCTCCCCAAAGATCTCTTTGAAGTTGAGATCATGGAATACTTTTCCCACATTGTCTTCTGAGGACTATATGGTTTCGGTCTTATGTCCACGACTTTGACGCAACTTGAGTTGATTTTTGTGTATGGCAATAATGTGTAATCTAGTTTCTTTTTCTTTTTGCAGATGACCTTCTAGTTGTCCAAACACCATTTGTTAAATAGACTTTCCTTACGTCATTGCGTGATTTTAGAACCTTTGACATAGATTAAATGTTCATAAAGTAGTAGCTTTATTTCTGGGCTTCAATATGATTCTACTGATCAATGTGTCTGTTTCTGTTCCAGTACCATACTGGTTTGATGATGATCACTCTCTGTTATACTAGGAGACCAGGGAATGTTATTCCTCCATCTTATATTTTTCTCAAGATAGTTTGGACTAGTTGAGGCCTTATGATTCCATACAAACCTCAGTATTACTTGACCAATTTCCTTGAAGAATATCTCTGTGATTTTAATGGAAATTGCTTTAAACCTATATATTGCTTTGTATAGAATGACCATTTTTGCTATGTTAATTCTTCCAATCCATGAACATGGAATGTTTTTCCATTTCTTTGTTTCATCTTCTCTTTCTTTTGTTAAAGTCTTGTAAGTTTCATTACACAGGTTTTTCACCTCCTTTGTTATGTTTATTCCCATATATTTGATCTTTCTTAGTGCTATTGTGAATGGGATGTGTTTTTAAATTTCTTTTTCCTCTCCTTCATTGTATATACATAGGGATGCTACTGATTTTTGTGTGCTGACTTTATATCCTAATTCTTTGCCTTATTCATTTGTTTCAAGCAATATTTTCTTGGAGTCTTTACAGTTTTCTATGTATAACATCATCTGCAAATAATGATAGTTGTATTTTTTCTTTTATAATTCAGATTTCTTTAATGCACTTCTATTTCTTTATTGCTCTGGCTAAGACTTCCAGAACTATATTGAATACTTGTACTAGTAGGCAACCTTGTCTTTTCCCATATATTAGGGGAAAAGTTTTCAATTTTTCACTATTGATTATGATATTGGCTGTGTTTTTGTCATATATTGCTTTCATTATGTTGAGCTATGTACCTTCTATTCATACATTGATGGAATTTTTATCATTAGTAGGTGCAGAACCTTGTCTAGTGCTTTTTCTGCATCTACTGAAATTATACTTTTTTTAATTTTCAATTTGTTGATGTGGTTTATTACATTGATTTATATTTGTATATTGAAACATCCTTGCATCCCTGATATAAAACCCACTTGATTGTTATCTATAATTATTTGATGTGCTGTTGAATATTATTTACCAGGGTTTTGTTAAGGATTTTTGAATCTATATTCATCAGTGATATAGGTATGTAGTTGCCTTTTTTGGTGCTATGTTTGTCTAATTTTAGAATCAGAGTAATATTAGCCTCGTAGAACATATTTGGGAGTTTTTCCTCCTCTTCAACTTGGAAGAGCTTCAGGAAGTTGCAGATTACCTTTTTATTGATGTTTCATAGAATATACTAGTGAAGTCATCTGGAACTGAGCTCTTGCTTTTAGGGATTTTTTTTTTGTAAACTGCTTCAATTTCTGTGCTTGTGATTGGTCTATTTAGTTGTCTGTATCCTCCTGGTTGCATTTTGGGAGATAGTAAGATCTTAGAAATCACTCTATTTCTTCATTATTTATGAATTTTTAGCATATAAATTTCATAACAGTATTGTACGACCCTTTGTATTTCTATGATGTCAGTTGCAATCTCACCTCTTTCATTTCTGAGTTTTGTTAATAGTGTTTTTTCTCTCTTTTTCTTATTGAGTCCAGCAAGAAGGGTATTGATTTTGTTTATTTCATCAAAGAACCAGCTCTTGGATTCATTGATCATCTGAACGGTCTTTTTATTTTCAATTTTATTTTATTTCTGTTGAAATTTTTTTATTTCCTTCCTTCTGCTGATTTTTCGTTTTAATTGTTTTTCCCTTTTTAGTTCCCACAGGTAGATGTTTTGGAAGCTAGACTTGAATTTTCATTTGTTTCCACTTAAGTCTTAACTTCTTCAGTGGTCCGGAGATAGTTCAGAGAAGTATGTTGTTCAATCACCCCATCTTTGTGGTTCTTCCAGTTTTGTTCTTTTGGTTCATTTCTATTTTCACATCTTTAGGATCAGAGAAGATACTTCCTATAATTTAAATATTGATAAATTTTCTGAGACTTATTTTATGTCCTAATGTGTCTTCTATCCTTTAGAATGTTCCATGCAGACTTGAGAAAAATGCACATTCTTTTTGGTTGAGGTAGAATACCCTCTACTTATCTGTTAGGTATATGTGATCTATTGTTTCATTTAAAATCCTTTATTTCTTTATTTATATTTCTTTATTTTGATTTTCTGCTTGGATGATCTACGAATTTGTGCAAATGGAATATGGAAGTCCCTTACTATTATTATGCTACTGTCAATATCTGCCTTTAGTTTTGTCAGTATTTATTTTATGTATTTATGTGGTACTGAATTGGGCGCATATATGTTGATGATCATTATTTCTTCTTAATGGATTACTCCACTGGCCACAATGTAGTGTCTATCTTTGCCTTGTGATAATTTTTAGTTGGAAATTTGTTTTGTCTGATACTAGTATTACAGTTCCTGATTTCCTTTCATCACTATTGCTTTTACACATTTTCCCATAACCCTTGACTTTCAAACTATATTTGTCTTTTAATCTGATAAGTGTTTCTTGTAGACATAATATTGTTGGGTACTGTTTTTTATGCATCCAGCTAGTCTATGTCATTTGATTGATGAGTTCATTCTATTCACATTAAGGGTGATGATTGAAATGTAGGGCATTATTACTGTCATTTGAGCCTTTGTCTCTGTTTCTTTTTTTCTGTTTTTTGCTTCATTTCCTGTTTGTTTAAGCTTATTTTTTCCTTTGGATGATTTTCAGTGTATATTTTGACAGTTCTGTCTACTTCCTGGCTATGTATCTCTTTAGAATTGAATTTTATGCCTGCTCCATGGGTTGTCTCTAACTAATGCTCTATGATAGCCTTTTTTTGTGTTGATGCCATACCACATTTACATGTTTGTGTAGGTTATCTCATTTTTTTCCCCCTTTTAGTATTTTTGTATTATCTCCTGTTTGTCTTATCTCTGTTTTTTCTTTTAATTTTCTGTTTATCTTCATTCTTGGTGCTTGGTGGATCTTTGTTTTAATTTTCCCTGTTATAAGAACCTTTCAAGTTTTCTTGAGTGGCAAGCTAAGTGATATAATAATCCATTAAATTTTGTTTGTCATTGAAGTCATTTATTTCTCCATCATATTTGAATGATAGTTTTTCAGAACAGAGTATTCTTGGCTGGTATTTTTTTGTTTTTTAGTATTTAAAATACATTATTCCTCTCTCCTATCCTGTGAAATTTATATTGATAAGAAAGATGATAGCCTGATGCGTACACATTTGTAGGTTATGACTTCCTTTTCTCTAGCAGGCTTGAGTAGTTTTTGTCATTGACTTTGCTAGTTTTATTCTGATGCATCTTTGAGCAGGTCTAATGAAATTTAGAAATTTTTGTGTTCTTTCTGCTTCTTGAACATCTGTGGTGACATTTTGTAACAAATGTGGGAAATTTCTGCTATTACTTTTTTAAATACATTTTTTTTCTTTCTCCCTCTCCTGTCTCTCTGGGACACCTCTTATCCTTATATTTGTTGAAGTCTTATCATTTTATTTATAGAGGTCCATTGTTAAGTTCAATCCCAGGTGCTTTATATTTTGGTGTTATTGTGAGTAAGATTTCTTTCTTAATTTCATTTTCTTAAACTTTGTTGTTGGCATATAGGAATGCTGCTAATTTTGTATTTAATTTTATATCCTGCCACTTGATTGTATTCATTTGTATTTTCTATTATACATTGTTTTGCAGTTTTTACAACACCGATATATATCATTTGCAAGTGATAATAGTTGTATTTCTCTTTTTCTAATTTAAATTCATTTAATGTCTTTTTCATGCTAGATTTCTCTAGGTAAGAATGACAGAACTATGTTGAATATTACTGGTTAGAGTTGGAAACATTATCTTGTTGCAGAACTTAAGGAAAAGGCTTTCACATTTTTACCATTGAGTATGTTAGTATTGGTTTGTCATAAATTATTTTTATTATATCATGTATACGTCTTCTATTCCTATTTCAGCATGTTTTTTTATCATGAGTGGGTGTTGAATCTTGTTAAGTGCTTTTTCTGCATCTATTGAAGCAATAATATGATTTATAAATTTTCCCTTTGCTGATGAGGTGTGCTACATTGATTGATATCATATGTTGAACCCTCCTTGCATCCCTGAAATAAATCCCATTTGATCGTGGTGTATATTTCTTTTAATGTGCTGTTGAGTTCATTTTTCTAGGATTTTATTGAGCATTTTTGCATCTATAAACATAATTGATATTGGTCTATAATTTTCTTTATAAGTGATCTATGTCTTTTTTTAATCTCAAAAATTCCAAGGGAAAAATGTGTTATTTTGATAAACTTGCTCGTGAAGCTCTCAGTGTCTGGGCTACACACACACACACACACACACACACAATCTCTCTCTTTCTGTCTGTCTCTGTCTCTCTCTCTCTATTTCTTCCCTCAAAGATATACTTTGATAATCCATATAATAAATTGATCTTAAATCTTACCTGATCGCTGCTGTCTCTTCTGAAACCTGTACTGGCCTTTCTCAGCGCCTGTCTTCACTACAACCTGTGAAGATTCTGATTCAGTGATATCCATATATCCTCTTGGGAATAGCAGAATTCCATGAATTTCTGTATCAACCAATCAGAAATCAGGCATGACAAAATTTTTTCCATGTCTGATTTAACCTGATCTATGTATACATCAGTGTTGTCAGTTTACTCACTGGTGGGAGGACTTGAACTCAAAATCATTAAGTTGTCTCTTGCTTGCTTTTTATATCTTTCCTGTGTTCTTTAATCCCCATGGGCATTTCTGAATGCAGTAAAGGCAGGAAGAGTACTCTGAAGAACAAGTCTCACTTACATACAGGATAACGAGAACAAGAGAGAATTTAAGTCCTAAAGACCAAGGGGCTGTAGGCTGTAATATATCTAAGGGGAAAATGAAGTTTATAGACACAAGTTTCATATTAAAACAGAAGAAATAATATACTGAAAGAGTTAAAACAGGCATCAGTATTTTAAAATTACTATTTATTGAGCAACTGATTTAAAAAGAATATGTACACATATGTGCAGGTTCACCATTCTTCAAATACATAACAAAAAGCCCTGCTCCCCCACCAAATTGCCAAAGTTCATTGGACCTCACTACCCCTTGCTCACACTCCCTCATTCACCACTGGCAACCTCATTTCTATTGTTAATATCCAAAGGTTGCTTTTTATTTTTTTTTTTTACTTTTACTTTGTTTCTTCATATGAATGAGACCATCTAGCATTTGTCTTTCTCTTCTGACTTATTTCACTTAGCATAATCTCCTCTAGGTCCACAATGCTGTCCCAAATGCCAGGATTTCATCTTTTTATGGTTGGATATGTATTGTGTTTACATACCTCTTTTCCCCTTTATCTATTATGGACATCTGTGTATTTTCCATTTCTTGACTATTGTATTTAATGTTCCATAAACATGGGGTGTATATATCTGTGCAAATTAGTGTTTTTGTGTAAATTCCCAGAAGTGAGATGACTAGATCATATTGATTTATATTCTTAATTTTTTTGAGGAATCTCCATGAAGCTTTTCATAAATGTTATACCAATTTACATTTCTACCAACAGGTGAAAAATTTTCTTTTAATCCTCATCTGCATAATATAAACAGAGGTTTAATACTTACAGAGCACATACCAAAGTATGGTCTAACATTCGAGCAGATATTGATAACTTCCATACAAACTGGCATGGACAAAAGAGGAGTCTAAAGATAAGACAGGAATAAAACAGGGTAAAAATTCAGCTTAAAAATATTTCCTAAGCTTGGATGCATTTAAATAGTTCCCCACAATGCAGAAGTTGCCATATTTGTGAAATTTTTAGACTGTACCTATTTTCATTAAAGCAGTGATCCTAGAGACAGAAATAAACTTTTATAAGGGTGTTGAATTGAAGTTCAAGCAGGATATATAGCTCTGAGTTAATTTACTGAGCCTAGATAAGTCTTGGGGCAAATGTTCAACCTAAATAGAATATAAACATAAACTTTCTGATTTTTAATATTTTGGTATTCTAACTCACATTCAGTTCTGAGTACATAGACTGCAAGCAAAATAACTCCTTCCCTTTTTGCTTCTTGCCTCTTTCTCATTTACCCCAGATTTGCAATAATCTAGCTTGACTTGACACAGCATTTACTTCAAGAACCATGTGTTAACTGTGCTTCTATCCAATTATACATTACCCTTCTTTTTATGCTATTTTCACAAATTATGTCTTATACTTTGTGTGCCAATTAATGTAGAAATATAATCATTGTTCATTTATTTATCTGTTGTTAATTTTTGTCTTTATTTTTTATTTAATTGAAAGGAGATTTCATCATAATATTATATAGCTTCAATATGTGTATTATCATAAATTAACATCTGTATATATTATGTAATTTAATGTTTAAATCATGTAGGAAACAAAGAGGAGTTATAAACCCAACATACAATAACATTAGCTTTATATTTATATATGCAATTATTTTTAGATATTTTGAAGATACTTATTTCTTCATATTGCTTTGAGTTATCAAGTTGCCTTTTTCATTTCAGCCTGAAAGATCCCATTTTGCATTTCTTAGGGGGAAAGTCTACTAGCCAAATTGAACTTACATCTCTGTTATATAAGAATGTTTTAATGAATGGCTGATTTTTGAAGCATAGTTTACTTAGGAATAAAATTCTTGATTAATATATGACCTGGTAATACCACTCTAAGTTCTATGTCCAAAAGAACTAAAATCATGAATGTGAGTCAACAACTGTATGGAGTTAAGGAAAATTAGGAAGAAATATGTTATTTAAGAAATAAAATAAGGAGCAAGAAACTCAGGAGAACTTCTAAAAATAAAATTAATAAAAGAAGAAAGTTATGGGGTAATCAAGACACCAATCAGGTAGAAAATAGAGATGGGGAACAAAGATACTCTAACAATGTTAATATTGAAATAGAAAAAGTTTTATTCTACAATAGAACACAGAAAGTATCAGAAGATAGAACTACTGACTTGCCTGAAATAATAGAATAAGTAAGTTTGAAAATTTAAAGATCATACTCTGTTCCATATGATTTTGAAAAATATTGGTTGAAGTCAAGTCACACTTGATTATATTGTCAAACTTGAAGAATAAAAAAGGCAACCAGTATGAAAGGGAAAAATGTTGATATAGTACTTCTCCAAGATATAGTTAATGTCAGAAAGCAATGAAAAATATATCTATGTTGTTATAAGATAGTTTGATCCCAAGGCACCAGCAATGATTTAGGTCAAATATCAATTTAATAGTCAAACATTCAGAAACAAGAAGGAATTAAGAATATATAGGAAGTATGAGAACTTTTTGGTGGGATACTGCAAAATGAAGTATTTCATTAAAACCACTACCGACTAACAAATGGATGACCAACTGATAGAATGAAGAAGCTATAGAAAATGCACTGGTAGTAAATATTTATTCCATTTAATTACAGAATTTTGTAAATAATAAAATGTAGATCCATAGCAGAAAAGGTGAACTCTTTATAGTTTTCCTAGTCCCCCACAGTGCCATGTAGATATTTGAGCATTTTGTTGTATTTTTTTTTTACCAAGACTATTTGAATTGAGGTAAATTGTTAAAATTTAATATATTTTCACAAATATTACATGGAGCTAAAGCTCTCAAACAATAACAAAGACAAAAACACTCCTTTTAAGAAATAGTCCACGATCAGTCTAACTTAGATTCCAGAAGATATATGGAAGCTTGTGTGAGAGAGCAATTATTTACATTCATTTTTGCTGTAACCAATGAAAGATTTAAGACTAGACTTCTGAGGTATAAACTTGGTTAAGACTATGACCACTTCCTAATTAAACTCAGGCTTGTGCTATTGTTCTATGCTATTTAAATTTTAAAAGAGTTGTAATGTAATTTGTTTATTCAATTTTGTGTTTACTTTAAATAAGAGAAAGTAGGTATTTTTCTTTAAATTCTTTATATCAATAGATATTGATTTCACATTATCTGCATATATTTTGCTTACATTCTTTGATCATTTCAAGACTTTGTTTAAATTTGAAGGGGGCATCATTAAAACTCTTCAAATGTAAAAATGCATTCTACTTCTCTTCAGGTAATAAGGGACATTTTAGGACCTAGGCTCAAGTATTTCAAAGTACTCTGAGGAATACTGGTGGTGAAATTGGTTTGAAATCATTCTAACTCTGTCTTCTTCCTAGTCCTTTGCTTCTTGGCATTGATGTACCGCATTACTCACATAGCAGCATCTAAAAAAGCATAATCTTGGCACCTTTTCATTAGAATCACCTAGAATCCTTATTTCAGGGTTTCATTTGCATCTGCTGAATAAGAATATCTTGAGAGAGATAAGCACAAGTAGATCGTGACTGTGGTAATTCCTTACTTCATGTTTGAGGAGTATAGCTAAACTTTACCTAGAAGTGACGTTAGCAGAGCACTCCACAACAAGCCAGTACCTTGAGAATGATAGGAACTACATTGAAGGGATCCCTGGAGGAATTGTACACATCTGAACATCTGAAAGTGAGTCTAAAGAGATGTGCATGGAGTAGCTGCAAGGAAGCAGCAGCAAGAGCTGCAGCTGAAGGAAAGTCAGCTTCAGAAGAAGGCAGCAAGACCAATTAACAAGGCAGGAGGTCAACCTTGAGTCCCAAGGAATGAAGAGCAAAGATTGATGGTGGCAGCACATATTCTTAGTTTGTGGGAAGTCCAAAGAGAAGGGGACTGGCTAGGGACCTCAACCCACACAGGGGTTGGAAGGCCAGCAAAGAGCACAAGGGACAATACTACATTCCCCCATGCCTTGGGACCTGCGCTCCAGTTGAGAGGAATTCTATCATCATAGCCTATAGATTACTGAATGCAGTTTGAAAACTTGAAAAATGGACTGACCCTTGTGTTATCAGCAGGAACAGTTTCTTCCAACACCTTGCAATCCATAACAACAGTTACACCCTCCATGAACTCCTGCATTACACAGTAGCCATATTCTACCTCCCTGACTCACAGAAAGATCCATACTATGGAAGATTGCAAGAGTAAAAAATGTAAAACAAAAAAGCGCAATCTGATAATAAAAAGTAAGCAGCTGAGTAACAAGGATCCATCCCATAGGGAATAAATGCTCATTATACTTAAAAAAACTCAGAGTACATGGCATCACAAAGAGATGACAACATCATTAGAAACCAATTAAATTATATAGAAGACTTGTATTTTTACCGGATAAGTGATTCCAAGTTGCGAATGATAAAGTTTCTCCAAGAGACAGAAGAAAATTGAGAAAAATGGTTCAAAGAACTGTAAGACAACTCAGCAAAAGAATTTAATGAGCTCAAAATTTGATAAGCAGAGGCTAGACACTGAAGTTTAATACAAGAAATTAACAGGAATCAGGAGGTAAAGAAAGCAATAAAAATATAAAGAACATCAAAGCAAGTTATTTAAATAGATTTGACCAAATGGAGGAGAAGATGAGTGATTTTGAAAGACAGAAATGAAGAAAGAAGCCAGGTGGAAGATGAGAGAAAATTAAATATAGATTAAATATAAAAAAAGGCATGAAAGAGAAGAGGGAGCAGATAACATGTCAAAGGAACAATTGCTGAAAACATCCAAAATCTGGGAAAGGAAATGAACATACAAGTCAATGAAGCCAACAACTTCCAGTTATCTAAATGTGAAAAGACCTATAACAAGGCATATAGCTTTGAAAGTATCAAAAGTCCAAACTTAGAAAAAATGGCAGGGAGAAAAACAAGTAACATATAAAGGTACTCACATAAGGCAAGCATTAGACTTCTCAAGAGAAACTGTACAGTTAAGTAGAGAATGGAATGACATATTCAAAATGCTTAATTATGAAAGTACCAGTCAAGAATACTATATCCTAAAGAACTCTCTCTCAGATATGAGGTTAAAAATAAATGTTTTTCTTGGCAAACAAAAATGAAGAAATATGCTGCTACTAGACCTCAATTGCAAGAAATTTTATAAGAGGCTCATATACTTAAATCACAGTTTGCCAAAAAAATGAAACAAGGTAAAAGGAAAAAAAAAACAGAAAACAAAAAGTGGCAGTAGTATGTCCTCATATATCAATAATCACCCTAAATGTAAATGTAGTGAATTCACCAATGAAAAGACACAGAGTGGCTGGCTGGATTTAAAAATAAAACCCAACTATATGCTGTCTGAACAAGACTCACTCAAGATATAGAGGTGAACATAGCCTAAAAGTGAAGGGATGGAGAAAAATACTCTAAGGCAATGGTGGATCTAAAAAAGCAGTAATCATAGCAGTTGGCCCTACACGTGGGTGAGAGAGACATGGAGATTGAGCAGAGACTTTGGAGATAAAGGCAAGCTTGGCTATAAAGGCGACTTCAGCGGTAAAAGCAAGGTTTTGTTTTTGACACAGGGTGTCTACAGAGATCACCTACCTGCTACTGGAGCCAATGTGGTGTGTGGTAGCAGGGTGTGCCAGCATTTTCAGATGGTGCATGGTGGCCACTCTGATTTCCAGTGCACGGGGCTTGGAACGGCACCTATCCTTGTGTGGCTGCATTACTCCTCTCCTGTGGAAAGCAGGGCAGCTGGGCTAACCTCCAGCAGCACAAATACAGACAGAGCTGGAAACAGCAAGTCTAGGTCAAGCCAAGTGGGGGAAGGGGAACTGTAGCAGAATCTTGACTAGAAAAAGCTCTGGAGAGAGTTGGGGGCAGAAAAACAGGAACATAGAGGTGCTGTGCTCCTCCCACCACACTCCTGGAACTAAGGCCCCTTGGGACTTGGGATTCCAGTGGTTGAGACCCTGGAGAAGAAACTTGCAGAAAGGACACAGTCCTGATAGTTTGGTGAGAACAAGGGATCCAAGTACAGTCAGCAGGTCTAGTCTAGTCACTTAGCCCCAACCAGTTGCATTTTATCAGCAAAAAATCCTCCCCCCTGAAACCAGGCTGCAAAATCTGCACCTCTCCCAGATGGCCCCCTTTGCAACCCTCCCCCACCCAACAACAATCTCTTCAATCCCTGACATATCAAACAACACAATGTAAACCTGTAAAGGTAAAAAATATAAAATGAAAAAAATAGAGTGTCTCCTGGCAGGAAAGAAACAAAAAACAAAACAAAACTAGGAGTTGACCAAGAAGAAACTGTATCATGGGGGGATAAATACAACACAGTTAGAAACCTCAAGAAATGGAATCACAAAAAATAACAGCTCACCAGAAATTGCCTTTGAAGACATGGAATAATGGTTCTTTCTAACAGATAAGGAATTCAAGGCTGCAATTGTAAAGAAATTCAGAAAGTTAAAAGAACATTCAGATAAACAAGCCAAGAATTCAAGTACATAGTAAAGCAATAAAAAGCCAAAATTGAAGTCCTTCAGAAAAAACTAACAGATATACAGAATTAAAGGAGATAATCAATGAAACTAAGAATAATATAGAAAGTTATGGAAATATAATAATAACCCAAATGGAGGAAAGGATTAGTGATACAAAAGATATTAATGCAGAAAGGAGCCAGGAAGAAGAAAGATAATTTAAATGCAAAAAAAAAATGAAGAAAAACTCAGAGAACAATCTGACACCATCAGGTAAGGCAATATTTAGAATATCAGGTATACCAAAAGGTGAAGAGAAAAAGAAAGGGATAAAGAGACTATTCAAAGAAATAATTGCTGAAAACTTCCCAAACCTAGGACAAGAAAGGAACATACATGTCATTGAAGCCAAAAGAACATCCAAACCATATAAATGAAAAAAGATACACTAAAACGCATAACAGTGAAACTGTGGAAATTCCCAAGACAAAGAAATAATCCTAAAGGTAGCCAGGGAACAAAAATAGGTAACATGTAAAGATTATCCTATCAGACTAACCTCAGAGTTCTCAGCAGAAGCTACAAGCTAGAAGAGAATTGAACGATATCTTCAAAAAAGTACAAGAGAAAAAGTGCTAGCCAAGAATGCAATAACCTTCAAAACTGTCTCTCAAATTTGAGGGAGAAATAATGGCTTTTCCCAGCAAACAAGCTGAAAGAGTTTGTAATCAGGAGACTGCCTCTACAATTAATGTTAAAAAATAGCTCTACTATCTAAACCAAGAAGAAAAACTTTACAAAAATATAAACAAAATAACAAATAATCAACAAAACCAGAAAACAAAAATTAAAATGGCAGTAACAAATTCTCCAATTTCAACAATAACTGTAAATATAAGTGGATTGAATTTACCAATCAAAAGGCACAGAGTGGTTAATGGATTAAAAAGCAAAACCCAAATATATGCAGGTTGCATGAAACTCATCTAAGGTCAAGAGACAAGTAAAAGCTTAAAGTAAATGGATGGAGAACAGTACTCCAAGGTAATGCCTAATACAAAAGAACAGAAATGTCTATGTTCATATCAAATAAAGTAGTTTTTCAGCTAAAGAAATTTTTTAAAAAGATAAAGATGGACATTATAAAATGACAGAGTGATCAATACAACAAAAGACTTAACATTTGTTAACATATATGCACCCAATAAAGGAGCACCCAAATATATCGAGCAAATATTAACATATCTAAATAGAAATATTGGTAACAACATAATAATAGTAGTAGGGACTTTAATACCCCTCTTTCAGTAAAAGACAGATAATCCAGAGAATCACTAAAGAAATGAGATCTTTAAATGGAAATAGAAGATCTGAACCTAATAGACATATTCGGAGTGCTTCACCCTAAAATTCTAGACTAAACATTCATTTTAAGTGTTCAAGGGTATATCAGCAGTTGGGACACAAAACAAGTCTCAATAAATTTTCAAAGATTAAAACCCTAACTAGAATCTTTGCATATAACATTGGCATCAAACTAAAGATCAACCAAAAGGAGGAGAGGAAAATTGAAAAATTGTGGAGAATAAACAATATATTGTTGAGCAACCATTGGGTAGAGGAGGAAATTAAGGAAGAAATTAAAAATTACCTGGAATCAAATTAAAACGAAGATATGACATATCAGAATCTGTGGGATGCAGCAAAAACAGTAATAAGAGGGAAATTTTAGCAACACAACTCTAACTCAGAAAACAAGAAGAATCACAAATAAAAACCCTAAGCCTTCCTTTAAAGGAACTAGAAAAAGAAGAAAAACAGAAACCTAACTCCAACAGAAGGAAGGAAATAATGTTTAGGGCAGAAATCAATGAAATTGACATCAGAATGACTATCACAAAATTAATGAAACCAAAAGTTATTTTTTGAAGAATAAATAAAATTGGCCACTAGACAGACTCACAAAAAAGGAGGGAAAAATAAATATAATCAGAAATGAAAGAGGACTAATCACAACAGTTACAATACAGAAGACTATAAGAGAATACCATATAAAACTATATGCAATAAATTGAATAACCTAGAAGAAATGGACACATTCCTGGAAATGTACAATATTCCAAAACTAAATCAAGAAGAACTAGAAATCATGAACAGATCAATCACTAGCAAGGGAATTGAAGCAGAATTAAAAACCTACCCCAAAACAAAAATTCTGGGCCAGAGGATTTCAACAGTGAATTTTACAAATAATTGAAAGAAGAATTAATAGCAATCCTTCTTAAACTGTTCTGAAAAATAGAAGATGAAAAACTTCCAAACATTTTTTGTGATGCCAATATTATGCTGATTTCCAAAACAGATAAGGACAGTACCGAAAAAGAAAACTACAGACTGATATCCTTAATAAATATTGATGCAAAAATTCTCAACAAAATACTAGCAAACCTAATTAAACAACAATTAAAAATTAATCATACACCATGATCAAGTTGGTTTTATTCCAGAAATGCAAGGATGGTTCAATATATACAAATCAATAAATGTGATGTACTATATGAATAAAAAATGACAAAGCCACATGATGATCTCAATAGATACAGAAAAATCATTTGACAAGATTCAATGTCCTTTTATGGCAAAAATAAAACCTTTCAAAAATAGGTATAGAAGGAATGTACTTCAAAATAATAAACAAAGATTATAAATGACAAGCTCACAGCCAACATGGTACTCAATGGAGAAAAACTGAAAGCCTTTCCTTTAAGATCAGGAACAAGGCAAGGACATCCACTCTCACCATTAGTATTAAATATAGTGTTGGAGATCCTAGCCAATGCAATCAGACAAGAAAAACATATAAAAGGTGTCCAGATAGAAAAAGAAGTGAAACTATTACTATTCATGGATGAAATGATAATATACATAGAGAATACCAAAAAGTAAGTAAAAGCTACTTGAAATAATAATTACAATAAAGTAACAGGCTACAAAATTAGTATTAAAAAATCTGCTACATTTCTGTATTCCAACAATGAAAATACTGACAGAGAACTAAGGAAAATAATATCATTTACATTTGCATCAAAAAGATGAAATAATTGGAATAAAATTAACCAAAGAAGTGAAGGACTTATACCATGAGAACTATAGGACATTACTGAAAGAAATAAAAGATGACACAAAGAAATAACAAGATATTCCATGCTCATGGATCAGGAGAATTGATATAATCAAAATGGCCATACTGCCCAAGGAAATATACAGATTCAATGCTATCTTCATCAAGATTCCAAAGACATTTTTTTGTAGACATAGAAAACAAAATAATGAAATTAATTTGGAACAAAAAACAACTCAGTATAGCAAAAACAATCCTCAGGGGAAAAAACAATGGAGGAGTCATGCTCCCTGACTTGAAACTATACTACAAAGCAATAATAATTATAACAGCATGGTATTGGTATAAAAATAGAAAGACAGATAAACAGAACAGAATTGAAAGCCTAGAAATTAACCCACATATATATGCACATCTAATTTTTTCACAGAGGAGCCAAAAACTTACAATGGAGAAAGGGTAACCTCTTCAATAAACAATGCTGAAAACTGGACAGTAACATTCAAAAGGTTGAAACTAAACCACTGCTTAACACTATACACAAAAATTAACTCAAAATGAACTAAAGACCTAAATGTAAGACCAGAAATAATCACATAGAACAAAATGTAGGCAAAAAATTATTGGACATAGATTTACTTAAGAGATCTCTTTGGGAACTCAACTCCCATAAATAATATCTAAAATAAATAATATTGCATAAAACTAAAAGTCTTCTACACAGCAAAAGAAAGTCGTATAAAAACAAAAAGACATTCAACTGGAAAGGAAAGAATATGTGCCTTTTGTACTTCAGATAAAGAGTTAATATACAAACTATACTAAGAACTCGTAAAATTGGACAACAAAAAAACAACCAATTCAATAAAAAAAGATCTAATGACCTTAATAGACACCCCTCCAAGGAAGACATAAAAATGGCCAACAGGTTCATGAAAACATGTTCCATTTGTTTTATCATCAGGGAAATACAAATCAAAACAGCAATGAGATATCACTTCACATTGGTGAGAATGACTGTTATCCAAAAAAAAGGAAACAACAAGTGCTGGAGAGGATGTGCAGAAAAGGCAACTGTAATTAACTGTTGGTGGGAGTGTAAAATGGAACAACTACACTGGAGAGCAGTATGGTGACTACTCAAAGACTTGGAAATGGAGATTCCATATTATCCAGTTTTTCCCCCACTGAGCATCTACCGAGAGAGAGAGAGAGAGAGAGAGAGAGAGAAAGAGAGAGAAACACTATTCCAAGCAACTATGGACTCAGTTGTGAAAGACAAAAAGTCAAATCAAAGGGTACCAAAGTGATGGGGGAGTGGTAGAAATGGGATAAAGGGAATCAACTACAAATGAAGGGAGAGAAAAGGGGAATATTGGCAAATCCACCAAGCTATGCATAGATGTAAAATTCCTGCTACAGTATACCTCAAAACAACTTAATGTCAAAATATAATATCCCTTCAATAAATAGATAAATGCAAAATAAAAAAAATAAAAAGCAGCAACCACTATCATCATATCACATAATATAAATTTCCAGATAAAAATGTAACAAAAGGTAAAGGTGTTACCAAAAGATACAATGCTTATTAATATATATGCACTCAACAGTGGAGTACCCAAATATATCAAGTATTAATTGATAGACTTAAAGGGAGAATTAACAACAGCACAGTAATTGTAGGGGGTTTTAAGACACCCCACACAGTGAAAGTTATAGCATAGAGACAGAAAATTAACATAGAAGCAATACCCTTAAATGACAAAATCGGTAAGACGGAACACACACACACACACACACACAGAAGAAAGTATTTCACCCTAAAGCAATAGATTGCATAGAGTTTTCTAACACTCTCCAGGATAGAGCACATGTTGGGACATAAGTCAAATCTCATTTAAGAAGATTGAAATCATATCTAGTGTCATTATTTATTACAATGATATTAAGAATCAAACGAAAGAGAAAGGATGAGAAAATTGGAAAGGAATAGAGTATAAACAACATGTTATTGATGAACTATTGAGTCAAAGAAGAAATCAAAGTGGAAATTAAACAGTACCTGGAGTCAAAAGAAAATGATGAAACCACTTAACAGAATCTGTGGTATACTGCAAAAAACAGTATTCCAAGGAAAAATTATAGCAATACAGTCCTACCTCAGAAAGCAAGGCAAAACACAACAACAAAAAAAACTCTAAGCTTTCACTTAAAGGAAATAGAAAAAATGAAATCAAAACTAGCAGAAAGCAGGAAATAATAAAGTTCACAGCAGAAATCAGTGAAATAGACATCAGAAAGACTATTCAAAAAAATCAATGGAACCAAGAGCTAGTTCTTTGAAAGGATAAACAGACTACTAGTCAGACTCACAAACAAGATGAAAGATAAAATGAAAGAAGCTCAATTTCCACTAAAAATTCAGAAATGCAGATTATAATAGAATACTATGACCACATTTATGGCAACGATTTGGATAAACCAGAAGAATTGGAAAAATTCTGGAAACATAACTTTCTAAGTCAGATAGAAATAGAACTCTAATCACAACCAAATAAATTGGAATGATAATTAAAAATCTCGAAAAAGACCCACAACTCAAATCCTCAGAGCAGATGGTTTCACTAGAGAATTCTACCTTACACTGAAAGAATAATTAATACCAATCATCCTCAAAGTGTTCAAAAAATTGGAGGAAGCAAACTTCAAATTACATTTATTATGTCAGCATTTCTCTGATTTCAAAACCAGAAAAAGATATTATCAAAAAATTACAGACCCTTATCAGTGATGAATACTGACATAAAAGCACTCAACAAAATACTTGCAAACCAAATTTAATGACTCATTAAATGAGTCATACATTACAGTCAAGTGGAATTTATTCCAGGGATGCAAAGATGGTTCAATATATGCAGCTAATAACTGTGATATACTACATGAACAAAAGAAAGGACAAAAGCTATATATTTATCTCAATACATGCAGAAGGAAACATTTGATACTATTCGGCATCCTTTTATGTGAAAATTCTCCAAAAATGGGTATAGATGGAATATGCTTCGACCTAATAAAGACTGTATATGACAAACTCATAGCCAACATAATATTCAATAGAGAGAATCAATTTGAAAGTTTTTCCTCTAAGATAAGGAACAAGGCAGGGGTATTCACTCTCCCCATTACTATTTAATATAGTGTTGGAAGTATAGGCCTGTGCAAATAGACAAGAAAAGGACATGAAATATATCCAAATTAGAAAGTGAAACTATTACTATTTGCAGATGACAAGTTTATATAGAGTACCCCAAAGACTTTAGTTAAAAGCTGCTAGAAATAATAAATGAACATAGCAAAGGGGAAGGCTAAATAGTTAATATTTAAAAATCTGTTGCATTTCTATATGTAAGGACAATCTGTGGGCAAACTGGGTAAAGGAGATTATTGTATAGTGAAGGAAAATATGAAATAATTGTGAACTTCATGTATTATATAAAGATGTGGATTTATTATGATGCACACCTGAAACCTATAAAATGGTATGATGCAATGTTCTTTCAGTAAAATAAATTCAAAATAAATAAAATGACAGAGATAACAAATTTGGTAAAGATGTGGTGAAAAGAGAACCTTTTGTATTGTTGGTGGGAATAAATTGGTTCAGCCAGTATGGAAAACAGTGGGGAAGTATCAAAAAAATTTAAGAATGGAACTTCCATATGATTCAGAAATCCCACTACTGGATATATATAACTAAAGTAAGTGAAAATAGGATCTCAAAAAGATTTCGGCACCTCCATATTATTGCAACATTATCCACAATAGCCAAGATATGGCAAAAAAATGTCCTTTGATGGATATATAGATAAAGAAGTTGTGGCATATATACATTCAATGGATTATTCAGCCATGAAAAAGAATGTCCTGACATTTGTACAACATAAAAGGATCTTTGAGGGTATTTATTATGCTGTGTGAATTAAGTAAGACAGAGAAAAACAAATACTGTATGATAGCACTTATACATGGAATCTAAAAATGCTGATTTCATAGAAACTGAAACTATAATGGAGGTTTCCAGGGGTTGGAGGGTGAGGGACCTGGAGAAATGTTGGTCAGTGGTATAATCTTCCAGTTATAAAATGAATAAGTTTTGGGAATCTAATGTGTAGTAAGCTATTATAATGAATAATACTGTATTGTATATTTGGAAGTTGCTCAGAGGTAGATCTCAAATGTTCTCAAAACATAAAAGAAAGATTAATGTGACATGATGTGAAAGTTAGACTATCATGACAATCATTTTTCAATAGATAGGTATTAAGTCAACACATTGTACAAATTGCACAATATTATATGCCAATTATATTTCAATAAAGCTGACAGAAAAAAGAAAAAAAGAATCTGGGCAAATGAGTAATAGGAATCTGCACATTATCAAGCTCCTCTGTTTTCCAATGTTCACTAAAATTTGAGTACTATTGAATACAAAACATGAAGTGAAAGTTCAAGGAAATGTCAGATACAGGGAAAAGTTGGATAACTGTCTCGTGAATAGAGTGTTTTCTGGTGTTGGAGAAGTATGTGTGCTGAGACAGTCATGACACTCAGTATAAGTAAAATAAATCATTGCCTAAAAAACAGAACAGTAAAAAGCCATTGAAGAAACACAGTAGTTTTGAAAATAAGCATAAGATTACAGGAAAATAAATAACTGAGAGGAAAACAATGTGAACATTTGATACTTTAAAAAAATCACTCAAGTTAAAGATATTCACTTGTGGAGAGTATAAGTAGTAGTATCTTTAAGGTGTTCTGGGTTACCAGCAGGAATGACATCATAATTTGGAGAGGTTCCTTGAAATAGAAACTGCTCTAGCTTTTGGTTTCTTTTCATTCTTTGAGAGAGAGAGAGAATCCAAGGAGTCAGAATTGGGTACTAGAAAGGTTTATTAGAAAAAAAAGTGTGGGTGTGGGCATATTTTAAAATAAATAAGACAAAAAAGTACTCAGGGAAGTCATGTGGGCAAGGAGGAGGGTGGGGAGGTAGGGAAGGAGGAAGATGCAGGCTGTAGAAAGATTCTGGAGGGTTTGTTTTGTGGAGCAATTATATAAGACGATTAATATTTATGAGATTCCCATGAAAAGGGTAGGACTTCCTTGGTGAGAGGAGGTCCTTTCTTCTTAACGGATACCATACATTATAGTTTAGCCCTTGTTTTGTCCTTATCTACACTATGTACTGCCTTTCCCATAGTCCAGGACTATTCCACTGTTTTACCAGAAGTATTGGAATTTTCCTTTTGGAAAATGGAATCATTTGGAGACTAAAAGTCAGACCATCAGTGGCTTCTCCACACTGAGGTGCCAAGAAATAATGGAAAAGGAGTCAATGGAAAAAGAAAATGTGAGAAAGAATATGGAAAATGACAGCAGTCAAGGAAAGAAAAGAGAAAGTAAAACTAAAACATTTAAAATGCTAATTGGGGAAATGAACAAATGTGGAAAGGAGGACGAATAAAGATAGACACAATTTTCTTAGTAAAACTAATTTGTCCAGTAAGAAAATAATAGTTTGATTCTGTATCTAATCTTGAGTAGGGTCCACTAAAGGACTTCGTGTCCTGAGCAAAAGACTTTTTCCTTGAATTTGAAAGCATGTTTCAAAATTGTTTCTGACTCAAAACATATTTAAAGAGTTCTTTTTTTTAACAAAGAAACTTTTAATCCCTTCGCACATGATTCATCAGCCAGACAAGTCCCTAGAGGTGGGTACCAATGTTAAGCTGAGGTGTAGTGATCAGTCTTGTGATTTGCGTTTTAAAGTTTCCTATCCAGAATAATATCCCCCACTAGGTAGGTATGAACTTTCCATGAAAGAGTAACTCCAGCTGATTTTATTTCAATAGCCTCGGTTAAAATGTAAATATAATTCCTGGAAGGGGTAACACATTAACTTGTTCACACCACTAACACTAACTAGTTTCTCACATTGACTCAAGCAGGTTTGCTTCAAGCAAGCCAGGCTCTGAGAAAATGGGATAACGCCCTCAAAGTTTAGTATTTTCAGTTGTTGTGTTTTGTTGTTACTGTTGTTTTGCGGGAAAGTGTTCAGAAGTATAGGAGGGCGTTATTGGGAGAAACATTGAGGAGAGAATGCTTCAAAGATTCGATTTAATGTTGATCTAGGAAGGAGTGGTGAGGGTCAAGAGTAGGAAGTATGAGATGGGTTACTCAGAACTGGACATCCATGGCGGGGGCAAGTGTTGGGAAAAGAATAAATGCAAGAAAATGTTTTGGGGTGGGAAAAATGGGGTTAAAGGAGAAAAAACTCTGAAGAACAACTTATTCAATAACTGTTGGTATGACCTCTGCTATTTAGTTCTCTCATTTGTTAAGCTAAGGGTGATGGACTAGATAATATATAAATTCCTACTGATGCTAATAATCTGGGATTGTTGCTTCAGAGTATGGTCTAAGGCCTTCAGTTCCTAATAAAGTTGAATTCCTACTATATTTACTATTAAAAAACACACTTATGGGAATGTAAGACTAGGAAAAGACTTAGATAATAACTTGGTGCCTGGACTGTCTCTAGATAAAAGTTCATTAAATCACACTTTGGGTTTGAATCAGTGAAGCAACTGCATTTTCACAAGACCTAAGTGCTTATAAACAGAGTTGAATAGCTACAAATTATCAAGAGATTTTATAGCTTCAAATTATTCAGAATGAGATTAATAAGCAGTAATGTCCCTCCCTGGCAGTCAAGAAAAAGCATTCACAAATTTTTAGTCTGTTAATCAGCAAGATCCATTAAACACAGAACAAATTCCTTGGCCATTAAATGAAAGAAATAATCTAGGATAGATAACCTCACTTTCAATAAATATGTTTATAACTTGTCATGAACATTAAAACTCTCCTATCCCTTATAGTAACTTATCTTAAAAAGGATGTGTTTTGAACCCATATTGGCATCTAAATAAATGCTATCCACTAAGTTCATGAGAACTAAACAAAAGCTTAATAATCTTCAGTTACCTGCAAAGACCTATTACTTAAAGAGTTTGTATAATTAGTCTCATAAAGTCTCAAAGTTTGATTGACAAAGATCATTTTAAAGGTGACAAGATGATTTGACTATAGTACCACAGTGATTTAGAGGCAAAGCCTAGATGCAAAGCAAATCTCCTGACTCTGCAGAGGCAGTACACCATCATGGTAAGAGTATGGACTTTTAGAATTGCAGACAAATGTTGAAAAACAAAACTGTCACTTCCTAGTTATGTAAACTCAAATTAGTTACTAACCGTTCTAAGCTGTGTTTTCCTCATTTGTGAACTAAAGGTTAAACTACCTATCTTTGGAGCTCTTATGAGGATATTAAATACATAATTCCGAACTACATATAAGAAACAGTATAACATAGTGTTTAAAGGAACGTTTTCTGTAGCCATATTGTATTGATTTCACTTATGGCCCCACTACATAATCTATCCATGCCTCAGTTTCCTCATTTGTTATATGGAATTGGTTTTCATATAAAGGTACTTGGCACGTATCTTTTATAGATGGTAACTCTGCCTTCACAACCTCTACCTGCTCACTGCTTTCTTCACCCCATTTACTGCTTCTTTTGTAGTTATAAAAGTTGGCTACTGAGGGTGGCATTCCAATAATATATACTTTCCTCACAGGATTGCTGTGTGGCCTGGTCTCAATATTTGTAGAGTCCTAGGTTTCTATAATTATCAAAGGCATCCATTAACACAAACACATCCTCTCTTTGGAAAGAACATTTAAACCACTATCACTTTAGTCAGAATAATCAAATTAACTACAATAATTTATGAAGAGCTTCACAGTCAGGATCTTGGGAATTTGATGGAGGTTAAGGATGACTACAAGATTGAAAACTAAGAAGGGAAAGCCATATAAAAATCCATAGTAATATGTGTTGGGTACATCCATTGGGAAGGGTGTGATTGATGCAACAACTGGAAGGAATCAAGGTTAAAGTAGTGAAAAGTCAATCCAACCCTAGACAAAACTGTTGTTTGTCAAGTGTCACTTTTATCCCTTCACCCTGCAAATTCTTGATGCTTTTAATATCACCTCCCTTCTGGGAGTTTGGATACCTCTCAGCGTGGGAGCTGCCAGATCTCCCTTATGAGGTCTGGTTTGTAGCCCAGGATTTTAAACGAAAACTTATCTTTGAAAATCTTGAAAAAAGTGGCAGAGGGACAGAGTGAACCTCAATCCAAAGTAAGGTTCTTGACTTCACAGAGAGAAAGAATCCAGGAAGGAGTCAAAAGAAGAGTTGGAGTAAAAGTGAGATTTATTGGCAAAGTGAAAGTACACATGTGAGAGGGACATCCAGGCGCGCTCTAAATTAGACTCCCAAATTGGGATGTAGAGGAGGTGGCTACGAAGTTCCTTTTAATTATGATATTTGACAGTCCCGTAAAAAGTATGGGACTTTAGTAAGGGGGAGGTTTTAAAAAGGACGTAGCACTTAAAACCTTAAGTGATATGTCTCAAGAGTGTCATGGCTCCCAAGTGGGTAGTTCCTGTAACACGCTAATACAGTAATGGGATGGAGAGGGGCATATAACGAGGTTTAGGGTTAGACTCTGGGCACTTGGGTGACATGTTGGCTCCAACCAATGCAGGTTGGTTTACTGGAGAAGTTTACTTCTGACTAGATTATGAAAATATTTCCTCCTACTGCTGCCAGTAATTTATTGTGGCTAACCAACCTGCCTCACTAAGGTATAGGTTGTTTATAGTGTTGCCTTTTCCAGGAGTGTAACCGTACCTTATAAACAATTATTCTTCTTAAAGCTTATTGTTATAACCAAAGGGACTATGGTAATATCTGAAATGAAACTGGAATTCTCTGGAAAATCTAGGTAGGACTAGCAATAAAAGTAAGGAGAAATGCTATTCTTCAGTTTATCTAATTCTGCGGTAGAGATGGAAGCTGAATAGAAGCCCCACCAGCAGGGAATAAGACACAGAGAAAATTATATTTGGGTAAGAGAGAAGCTCCCTATGAGCCTCAAGACAATAGTTTTGGCAGAGTCTTATCTAGAATGAGATTCATGCTGGGATACTCATTTGTCATCCTTCTACTTTATTTGCATGAAGTTTCTGATTCCAAGGTAGGTTATTAGAATTAATTTTCTTAATTTTAAATGTATCAGTGATTCCTGTTAAAAAGATTGGAACACCCTAGCATATCTAAAATATCATTAAAGCATCTTTCTGTTGGTAGGGTTTACCTAGAGAGCATGGATTGCATACAGGCATGACATAACATACCCTCATCTGATACTTTCGACAGAGGTCAGCCAATTATTTTACTCAAGGTATCAAAATGTGAAGATTGTCCCTTCTAAATTCCCTGAAAAGAGCAACAGACATTTTAATAAGCATATTTATATTGATTTTCAAGGTGGTTCATATTAGAGCATTTCATTTGTTTTCAAATTTCTTACCTTGAAATGAACTCTGAACATAAGAAAACGTATTGATTATGATGTGTGAGTCACTAACCTCCCACAGATATCTCAAGTCTGTCTGCCCTTCTCTCATTGCTTTAGTCATTATGTCAAGACGTAAGCTCCCCTAAGAGTTGGAAATCACAGTTCCTGTCATAACTGACATATTTGTCAGATGAATTTAAATAATCAGGTCCTGAACTGTTCTGATTCAGGCAAGAGCGATATTAATTAACTCGGTCAGTAGAATGAATTGATATATTAAAAAAAAAAAAGAGTCATCCTGATTCTGGGTAAAAACCAAACAAAACTTGAAGCCTAAGTTTAAGGGTCAGTTCCTAGGTACATCCAGGTGCCTTAGAATGCTTGGGCATGCCCATAAGTGTCCGCATTAGAGAAAATGAAAGTGAGCCAGAACACGAAAGCAGGCTTAGAATTTAAATTTGAATAATCACTTGACAACTTTCCACCAATTAAAACTGCAATGACTAGTATTGTTATTTCCCTAGGCACACCAAATCTGTAAAACCTCATTTACATAAAATGGTTCTGAGTGTGGGCTAACCCAGCCTTTTTGTGTGTTTAAGCACCCCTCACCCTGGTCCATTTGAATAGACTACTCAAGAACTTCTTGGGTCTGTGCCTTCCTGGCTACATGGAAGCCTGAAAAAACCTTTATTTTTTATAATTTGACCAGACTTTGGTTTCTCAGTCTACAGAGTATAGCAACAAATGGACTTTGAGACTATGTAGGAATGTCAGTATCTGTTAACTCTTCCAAAACAAGGTTGATTTTGCAACTGATACAACCTAAATCAACAATCTACTCTTTCCCTTTACAAAGTTATCTCTAGGCTAGTCTGTAATCTGAAAGGGAACTGGCCACTGGTAAAGCAAAATAATGCTAAGGAATTTTAAATCTACTTAGTTGTTCTCCTGATTTTAGGAACTATACTTAATGAATAAGAAAAATGGAGGATTCTATATGTTGTGTTTTCATGTTACAGTGAGTAAGCACCATTTCTCCCCAAACATGTTCCTCTCTTAAACTGCTAATCCCCAATATCTGTAGTTCATTCATTAATAAAACAACATTTTCAGTGTGTACTGTGTGCTACATTCTTAAGAACATGAAAAAAATCATATGGGGAAACTGACCTGTGGGTAATGGGGCGGGGGCAGTGAAAAAGTTTTATCACTGAAAGAACAAAAGAAAGTTCAGAAAGAAGCAAAAGATAGATTTTTCTGATTTTTCAAATTGTTATTGCAATGACATTGTTAATATGTCATTGCACATGCATATATAAACACACTAGTAACCCTAACTGTTAAATTTGATGATACGGTTAAGGTGGTATTTGTCAGATTTCCACAATGTATAGTTAATATTTTCTCCTCGTATTTAATGCATATCTTGGGAGTGTTATATTTGAGCATATGCTAATATTTTCTTTTGCATCCTATTTTTGCCCACTTGTTTTAACATCCTTCTATGATTCATGCTTATAACAGTAATTACTCTGATGTTTGCGTAATGCTGATTTTCTATCTTCCTCTTTTCTATTATATATTCATTGGAACATGTAATAAGAATTATTCTTTTCTTTTATCTATTTATATCTATTATTTTTGTACATAAGTTGGGAGACAGGGATATTCATTCTAATCTGATGACATTTTGTTGCTCCAATTATTCTGACTTTGGCCATTGGGAGCTCCTTCAACCTGGTTCCTCTGTTCTTTTGATATGTGCTCATCCTTTTTTGAGCACTGCATTGCTAGGACAGCATGATGATCCAGGTTCATAATTAATATTACTTATCCAGCCCTAGAATCACACATTTCTCTATGGAGTCTTAGAGAAAAATGATTAGAAGTCAAGATATGTAAAGTAGGTGTAATCAATAGTTACTGAAGTTCACTGCTTTTAGGCTATCTTTTTGGCCTCACATAGGAAGATGTGCGTACATTCTATCATATGTATCTATATAGATATATACATATATTTTCATCTCTAACTGTTTGGATTTTTTTTAAAGAATGGTGCAGGTAGGAATGAAAGTGAGTAAAGGCAGGGAGGGAGAGGAGGAAGAAACATTTTATTTCATTCATTTAATTGTTCATCCTAGTTCTTAGTTGTTCATCCCGCCCCAGGCATGTGAACCCAGGTCCTCGGGATGTACATGTACTGCACCAGCCAAAGGTGGCTGACCAAACCACTACTCCACCAGGGTGTGCCTTCACCTTCAATTCGATCCAAGACAATGGGGTTTTATTTTAGCCCTTCTTTCTTAATTGTAACTTTTTTCTCTGACAGTGGAAAGCTTGACTCTCTTTATCCAAAGTTCTATTATATACATTAAGTAGTTTCAGTCTATTTATGGAGTTTTAAATTTTATTGTATAAGTAATTTTTAAAGTCCAATTAATAACATATGGGAAGTTTCACTTTACAACAAGATTGTTATTAGAAAGCATGATTGGGAGTAAAGCCTCCATTTTTACTGCATAAATATCATAGATAAATGTTCCCCGAGCTGTAGACTCTGTATCTCCTTTATATGCAATGGTAGAACTGTGAAGTTACTTTCTGGGTTCATAGGAAAACTATAAGGCAGATTTCTTTTACTATCCCACACATATAAATAGCAACCACTTTTCAGCAAGATTGATGCTAAATAATTATATTAATAACAAACTAACATGATTATCTGGCACTATTCTAAATGCTCTACATGCATTAGCTCTTAATCTTCACAAGAATATTCAGAAATAGAATAATAGAACATAGTCTTTCAAGTTTGTAGATATAAAGAGTGAAGTATAGAGCGCTAATATGCTCATAGTCACACAACTGTAATGTCAAAACAGGTCATTTTGATGCTAGTGTAAGCATTCAAAAGCTATTGTATATTGCTTTACTATAATAAAATATGTTGGTGAGAAAAAGTTCAAAGCTATGGAGAGGATATTATCTATGTCAAACAGATTTCTACAGACCAATTCTAGTGTTGCTAATAACCTAATGCTTTTCATACTGTTGTTTAAGGACCACTTGTATGAGAATCACTTAAGATATTTATAAAAATAAAATTTAATGTGTCCTACTCCAGACCTCCCACACCAGAATCTCAGTATTGATGACTGTAAATCAGTGGTCTGCACAAGTGTTCCAAGTGACTCCTCAGTTTAAGAGCCACTGCTGTAAATTATATACTCCTCGGTAGATTGATGATGCATTTGGACATAATATGGTCATACATCTTGTGCTATGCTTCTCAGAGTGTAACTCTTCTGTCTTTAATTTTTTAAATATATGAAAATATACGGTACTACAGATTTGTCAGTCTGTATCCTCCAGCCAGAGAGAATCTGATTCTACGAAAAATGCCCATACTGTCTGAGAAATTCTAGACATTATTTTCCCAAAGTGCTTTGAGAGCTTGAAATGATGTAAAACAAAATGCTCATGTATCTTTTTATTTTGTAAGGTATTTGAATAACTGCAAAATGCTAATAATCAGCCAATAGTAGTAGGGCAATTTATAGCCTAACTGAACTTTTTTTCATATCACTTATAACAGATTTTAATAGCAGGTATTTTAGAATACAGCAAAATATCAGGGTTATGAAGGTTTATGAAGACACAAAGAGATATCGGCCGGGTTAAGGTGAGAATTATGGGCTGTAGTCATTCCTTGTCAAATATTCATGTAACTAATACCAAAACTCATAAAACATTGATAATTATATTTGTTATTTCACTTTTAGATATGATTCATCCATATCATTGATTTAAATACCTTTTTATTTTCTACCATTCTTTTGACACAGGATAGCTGTCAAATTGTTGCTTTGAGGAAGGAGCTTCTACAGTGTAGTTATCTTATATCAAAACCATACAGTGATCTCAATTTCAATAGAAATTATATAGCTTCTTATTAGCATCCCTAGATCTGGTTACAACTATGGAAATGAAGCATATAAAAACTGCAGCAGGCTAAAAAAGTTACTGGAGACTCACTGCATGTTGTTCTTGCAGTCTGTGCTATGGAAACTAGAGGAAGAATTACTATGAAGTTATTAAAGTTGACGCTTCAGTGCCCCTCACTTGTGTAAGGCAACATATTGACATGGTCACAGGAATGTGTAAAATTTGTATAAGTGAACTACTTTTTTTCTTAAATAGAGCATTCCATATTGTATACATTTCAGGCCCTGCAAAACCTGGATCTAGGTCGGGGTCTACAATGTCACAAGAGTTTTCTAGTACTCATGTATTGGAATGGATTCCAAAAAGACACATTTTTACTATATACTATTGAGAGAGACTTATTTACTTACCTGAAGTGTAACACTACAAGCTTGAAACTTTAAGATCAGACAAGCTAATGGGAGACAAAGAGACGCCATTGAGGGTAAAAATGAGGTTTATATGATTCTTGATATGATATTATTGCATATTACTTCTATGGTTCCTATGGAAATGCATACTCTGATTACAAACTTAAGTCGAGGAACATTCTATAGAATAACTGCCAGTACTCTTAAAGGTATCAAAGTCCTGAGAGACAGAATAATATGATACTTCTCATTTAAAGGAAACTAGCTAGTCATGACAACTTTAAAAGTAACATGCAATCTTGAATTAAATGCTGCGTCACAAAAAGCACATTAGTAGAGCCACTACTGAAATTTAAATAGGGTCTGTGGAATAGATACTACTATTGAATAATTGTTAATTTTGTGACTTCGATAGTTAGCAGTGCTGTGATTATACGTGATAAAACTGAAAAGTGCATTTAGGAATTTTTTGTACAAATTTTGCAACTTTTTTAATAAGCTTGAAATTATTGCAAAACGCAAACAAATTTTAAAACAAATCGGAAAACTGGCTAGTATTTCTGACCACAACAGATGATTATGTTGCTTTAATAACTTTGTATCGTGTTTCAGAGATTTGGGTTATTACCCAACATTAAATTGAAGAAAGTCAATATATCTTCTGTTGAACACATGCCAAATCTAGATACAAAAAGTATGAAATACATTCAAATGAGTGAGAACTAGTGCCAGGACTGAATATTTTGTGTTTTGGGGGGGAACCAGGATAGGGTTTATGTGTTTATCTGTTTCATTTCATTATATTCCATATATGAGTGAGACAATCCCATGTTTCTTTTTCTGTCTGATTTAATTTGCTTTACATGATCCCTCGAGTACTATCCAGATTGTTGCAGGGGAACAATTTTGATTTTTTTTGTAGCAGAATTCCATTGAGTATATAGGCCACAGCTTCTTTATCCAGTCATCTGTTGATGGAAATTTAGGTTGTTTCCTTGTCTCGACTATTGTGAATGATGTGATATGAACATAGGGATGCAGGTATTTTTCCTAATTAGGGATTTTGTAATCTCTGGGTATATGCTTAGGAGTAGAATTGCTGGATCAAATGGTAATTCTGTCTTATTTTTTTTTAGGAATCCCCATACTGCTTTCTAGAGAAGTTACACTAATTTACATTCCTGCTGACACTCCAGGAAGTTTCCTTTTATCCACATCCACTCCAACACTTGTTATTTCTAGGCTTTTGGATATAGGAAATTCTCAGTGATGTGAAACTATCTCATAGTGGTTTTTATGTGCATTTTTCTCATGAAAATGATGTAGTGCGTGTTTTCATGTGTCTGTAGGTCGTTTATGTGTCTTCTTTAGTTAGGTGTCTTTTCAGTTCTCTGCCTATTTTTTCGAGTGGGTCATTTACTTTTTGTTGAGATATATGAGATCTTTGTATATTTTGGAGATTAAACTCTTATATGATGTATTTTGTGTGGATATTTTCGCAAATTCAGTGGATTTCCTTTTTGCTTTACCGATGATTTCTTTCGCTGTGCAGAAGAGTTTTAGTTTTACACAGTCCCAATTTAGTTTTATGTTGGTTACTTTTGTTGTAGCTGTTCTTTTCCAAAGATCTCCTTGAGGTTCAATCATGCTAAATGTGCTGAGACTCGTTTTGTGTCCCAAGATATGGTCTATCATTTAGAATGTTCCATGTACAGTCGAGAAAAATGTGTATTATTATTTTTTTTAGAGTAGAACATCCTGCCTATGTCTGTTAGGTCTATGTGCTTTATTGATTAATTTAGAGTTTTTGCTTTTTTATTTTCTATCTTGCATGATCTATCTATTGATATAAGTGAAGTACTGAAGTCCTATACTATTATTGTATTACTGTCAGTGTCTGCCATTAACTGTCAGTATTTCTTCTATATAATTTGATAGTCAATATTGGGTGCATACATGTTAATGGTAGTTATTCCTCTTAATGTATTACTCCCTCTACTATAATGCAATGACTTTCCTTGCCTTGAAATACCCTTTTCATTTTTTTTTTTTTTTGGTGATTTGATTTTGGCATAGTTTTCTTCCCTGTCTTAGATTTAGCACTGTGGCTCTTTTACATTAGATCTCTTCCTGAGTGCTGATGTTGGGTCCTAGTATGACACATACCAACGACTTGACTTCTGTGGGAGATGGGACCTGTTGCCCTGTTTGGAATGCTCACTTTTGGTGGACCACAAAAATTGTTTCAGTGGTGTCTTATGACTTCTGTGGAGATGGGTGGGGAATTCTTCCCTTGACTGGCATAGGAATCTCTTTAATACAAAGACTGAGTTCACAAGCAGACCCCCACGGGTTCTGTGGAGGCCACAGGTCTCCAGCACAGGGGGCAGGGGACACCCAAATAGAATTTCTCTGTACTTCTGTGCATATTTACTATAACTCCTATTGGTGACAATCATTTTTCACTCACCCACCTTCTTGACCACGGAGAGAGATTATAGTTTAACCTCTGTGTGCTCCTATAAAGAACTGTTTTCCAGTGTCTGGACTCTCCCAGGCAGGGCCCCTGTGTTCTACTAAGCACAGATTTTGAAATGTCCTCTGATGATGCCTATAGCTCCCCAGTCAGGAGCAAGTACAAAGTTTCTAGGCCTCAGTTTAATAGGGCAAAAACATATACTCTACCAAGATGAAGATACATTGGTAGTGTTGTAGAGAGAAGTAGATAGCATGTTATAGGTACTCAGAATATGGTGGGCTTATTTTCTGCTTTAACTTATCAGAGGAAATTATGAGATTAATCTCTGCGCTGTTTCAAAGGAAGATATTATCTTGACAAATATAATTTGGAGACACGGTGTTAAAAGGTATATAAGTCTAAAAGAATAACATGGCTAAACCCCAAAAGAGGTAAGAATTTCAAAGAGAAATTTTTCTCTATGCCTATACACAATACATTTGAACATTTTGTTTTGGACCATATTACAGATATACAATTTGACAATTATAATTCTGACTGCTTATGAAAACTGCAGGCTAATTCCCACAAAAGAGTATATTTGGAAGGTACTTTAGAGATCTTTGTACCCAAACATCCCATTTTAATGATAGGGGAAAAGAGGACGCTCTTCTAATGCATACCTTATGGCAGCATTAAAACCAAGACTTAATGATCCAATCTTTCAACTTAGTACTCTGTCTGCTCTAACATTGTGAAACTTAAATAAACTCTGATGTCAGCTAAACACATTCCTATGCCGACACAGGAATCTTTACATTGGCTTTTCCAGATTCTATGCTTTTCATATATTCATTACTAAGTTTTCCTTTGAAGATGGAGAGGCATAGTTTCAAGGTGTTTTGTGACATCTAGGAAGTAGCCGGCTATTATTAAACTTTAATGGGACCAAAGTGTTATGTTCATGTAAGTCTACTCATTTTTCATTTCTTCCAACTGCAATTGTTTGATGAATCATTCCTTAGTCTGAAACAATCAACAGAAAACTAAATTATCGTGTTATCTGTCTCTCTGCAGGTAAAACCTCCAATCATCTTAACATTCTTCCATTATAGCCATGTGTTTTGCATTGAGAAGAGATCAATTATAAATTCAAATATGCATTTGCTGAAGCAATAATGTCTCCTTAACACATGAAGCCAGATCAGGGAACCAGGGAAGGAAAATGAGGGAATTAGGTCAGAAACTGGGAATTAAAAACTTTCTACTCCCTCTTCACACAATGGACTGTTTCTACTCTGGAGACCCATCTAACAATTTTCTCTTTGCTGCAAAAGTCCTCCTATTATCTCCAATATATCACTCTCTTAGCTACATGGATGTTAGCAAGGCTTATGCACATGGACAATTGTGAGAGAAAGGCATGGCAGAGATATAATGAGGACTTAGAATACTTCTGTCACTGTTCCCTAAGTCTTCAAGGTCAAAAGGTAGCCTAGATGTCTCTTTTGGAAGTATAAGCAGTTTGCTAGTAAATATTAAGATACAGATTTCACTGAAATTAGTCCCCAAAAGCCAAGGTCAAATCTATTTAATTTTGAAACCAAATAGCCAAGCTCACCATGAATAGCAATTAGAAAAGTACAAAACACAAAGAAGGTGGGGAAGCAACACTGGTGACTGTTCAGATAAATAAACATTAAAGTTTTTATTGTCAAATGGAGTATTAAAGGAGGGAAGAAAACCAGCTAGCTCTGTAGCTCTACCATTAAGGAGCAGCTTCTATTATGATCAGGATCATAGTCAGAGCATCAGAAATCCTTACTTCTAGGCAGGTGTGCATGTATCCTCAAAATTAGTGTGTCCAAGAAGTTTAGTTGGGGGAAGATATGATGAAAGAAGTCAAGATTAAAGTCTTATGTTACCTTTCTTGTTTCTGGCAGATCTCCAAGATATTCCATATTCCCTACTTTAGTCCTTCTCCATTAACACAAATGCCTGGGAAGAAATACTTTCATTTCCAAAATTCACTTCCTACTTAACATTACTGTCTATTCCTTCTACCATCAGTAAAATTGCCTCTCTATCTCATTTTCTGAGGATCTTGTCCCAGGAAGAATTAGTTGATATGATTGGAACTGATGATTATGTGACATGTTTCCCATTTCAGATAGCATTTATATTCTAACAAGTGCCTTTAATCCTTTATCAAAGGAATGGCGAACTAATAAAGCTGCAAATGGTTGGGAAGTGGATGCTTCTTATTGCTCTTCATATCACTGCATGAAACTTGCCATTTTAACCTAAGAGTAATGCTGGCCAGGTATAATAGAAAGCTATCTGAATAGCCTTAAAATCAAAGACACTACATTCAATTTCACACTTTATAGTCTGTGAGTATAGCCCTAATGAGTTAATAATACAGAGTACAAACATATGAAGCTGAGTTGCCAATATGTGGCTAGAGTGAGGATAACACTACTTGTGCTTTTTTTTGAATTACCCCCATTCCAAACATCCATAAATCCCCTTGCTATCTCCATTTAGCAAAAATAGCTCTCCTGTTTTCATATTATTTCTCCTCCATTTTCTCTAATAAATTTATAAAATTGTATTATAATACTCAAAAATTGTTTCTTCTTGAATCTTTCATTGCCGAACCACAGTGATACAAGTATATGACATCAACTCATAAAAGATTATTGTAGAGTGATAAAGTTAGAGACAATTCACATTGTAGCTGCAAAACCAAATGCTATAGAGATACAAAGTAGAAGGAACAGAATTTATAATGAAAATAATTTCAATGCAAAAACAAAAATGGAAATAGAAGTAGCAGATAGAAAACAAAGGATAAAGTGACAGCAATAAAACCCTTCATATCAATAATAATCTTGAATATCAATGAAATAAATTCACTATTCAAAAGACAGTGTAGTTGGATGGATCAAAAAAACAACAACACAGGACCCACTGATAATATGCCTACAGAAACTCACATTAGCATCAAGGAAAAACATAGGTTGAATGCAAAGGGCTATGGACAACATATTAAAGCAACGGGATAAAAGGAAATCGGGAACTGCAACGTTAATATCAGATGAAATAAATTTACACCTAAAAGGGGTTATATGAGACAAGGATAGACACTATATTATGGTCAGGTTGTTAATCCTTCAAGAATTAATAAGATACACATATGCAATGCTGGAACAACTAAGTATATAAAACAAATACTAACTGATCTAAAGGGAGACATTGATAGTAACATAACTGGATTAGAGGACTCAATGGCCCACTTATCAATCATAGATAGAACACTGAGGCTGAAAATCAAAAAATAAATACCTTAAATAAAGCAATAGATCATATGGACTAACAGGGTATACAGTTTTCTATTTGAGCAAAAGAGATTATACATTCTTTTCAGGTACACATGAAAATTCTCAAAGATAGACTATATCCTGGGACAAAAATAAATCTCAGTAAATAAAAGATTAAGTTAACAGTAGTGTTTTCTGTAACCACAAGTGTGTAAAACTAGAAATGGACAAGAAAAACAAAACTGGAAGCACCACAATGATTTGGCGATTAAACATACTTCCAAATAATTCCTTGATGATTGAGGAAATTAAAGACAAAATTAAAATTACCTGAAAACAAAGAGAAATGGTGAAATGAGCTAAAATAACAGGTGAGATGTGGAAAAAGCAATTTTAAGAGGAAAGGTTATAGTGATTCAAGTGCACATCAAACACCAAAAGACATCACAAATTAAAAATCTAACCACACAACTGAAGGAATATGAAAATTTAGAACATCAAAAGTGAATATCAGTAACATAAAGAAAATAATAAAAGAGCAGAAGGAGATGAAATGAAAATATCTGCAAAAGAGTAATGAAGTTTTTTCTTCAAAATAATCAACAAAGATGATAAATCTTTGGCCAGACTCATAAAAAAGATGGAAAAGCCTATCAGCAAAAAATATTAGAAGTGAAAGAAGCGAGATCACAGCAGGCATCCAAAAAAATAAAGGATTATAGGAGATTATATGAGCACCTATATGCCCACAAAATTTCCATCTTCAAGAAGTAGACAGTTTTCAAGAATCTTACAACCTTCCAAAACTGGACTAGGAAGACATAGATAACTTGAATAAACCGAAACCAAGCACAGAAATTGAAGCGGCAAGAGTCTCCCAAAAACAAGAATCCAGAGCAGATTGACTTTACCATCAAATTCTACCAAGCATCAAAAAAACGTGTTACCTTTGACATTTCTTAAAATATTCCATAAAATTAAAGAGAAGGGCAAATATTAAAATACATTCTGTGAAGCTGTCATTATTACTTTGACACCAAAATCAGACAAGGACATTAGTGAAAAAAGAAAATTATAGACCGATATCACTTTTGGCTAAACAAATTTAACAATACATTAAAAATATGCATCATGACCAAAGTATGATTTATTCTAGAGATGTAAGGATGGCTCAACATATGCAAATAAATTAATGCAATTCATCTCATCAACAAACGAAAAATGAAGAATCATATAATCATATCAATAAATATAGGAAAAGAATTTGACATGATTCAACACCTATTCATGATGAAAACCCCTTCCAAAATGAGATCAGAGGGCATATACCTCCACAAAGCAAAAGCTATATAAGACAAATTCACAGTTATCATCACATTCAGTGACAAAACATTAAGTTTTTCTGTGCTAGAAGCAGTAAATGATTACGACAAAGTGATACAGTATAAAATCAACACTCAAAAATCATTAGTGTTCTTTTCACAAATGATGAACTAAGGGAAAAAGAAGTTAAGAAATTCCATTCATAATAACACCAAAAAAGATAAAGAACAAAAAGTTAAACTTCAAAAGGTGAGAGATCTCTACATTGAAAACTACAATACATTTACAAAAGTAATAGATGAAAGAATAGAAAAGTAAGCAATAGATGAAAAAATAGAAAGTAAGAGATGAAAGACTAGACTGTGGTTCATGTATCAGAAAAATTAACAAGGTTAAAATACATACTTAATGCAATTCCCATCAAAATTACAGGGACACTTTTCAAAGAAATTGAACAAACTACTGAAATTTGTATGGAACCTCAAAAAGCCTCAAACAGTCAAAGCTATTCTCAGAAAAAGAACAGCAAGGAACTCACACTCCTTGACTTCTAACTATACAGCAGAGGAATTCTAATCAAAACAGTATAGTATTGAAGCAAAAATACACAGATTAGGTGAATAAAAGTTAGAGCTCAGAAACAAAATCCCACTTATATAGATGGTTAATATATTACAAAGGAACTAAGAGCATACAGTGGAGGAAGGACAGTCTATTTAAAAAATGGTGCTGGGAATATTGAACCATCACCTGCAAAAAAAAGAACTATATTCTTTGTTAGCTCCATACACAAAAATTAGCTCAAAATGGACCAAAAACCTGGATGTAAGACTTGAAACCATAAAATACAAATAGGAAATGTATGAAAAACGCTCAGTGAATTAACCTAAAAGATACCTTTGGAAAAGTGAGACCCATGACAAAATAAACTGAAGTAAAACTAAGCAATCTGGACTACATCAAATTAAAAAAATTCTGTACCATGAAACAAAATATCACCAAAACAAAAAGGCAGCCTAATTAATAAGAGAAGATATTTATACAATATGCATCAGACAAGACTTTAATCTCCTAAATATAAAATGAATTCATACACCTCAACACAAAAACAGGAAAAGACAATGTATGTCACTTATATGTGATATATAGAGAAACCAAGCAAACAAAATAACTAAATAAAATAGAACTTGACTTTTAGTCAATAAAAGCAAATCAGTCAGTGGTTGCAAGAAAAGATAGGAGAAGGTAGGCAAGGCAAGTTGAGGAATAAGGATCAGTTGCATAGTGAAAGAAAAACTGAAATGGTAGTGAATATAAAGATGTAGATTTACTCTGACACACACCATAAACCTATAGAATATCATGATGCAATGTTCTTTCAATGAAATTAATTTAAATTTAAAAAAACCAAGTGATCCACTCCAAAAATAGGCAGTAGAGAAAATTGGGACCTTTCAGAAATCGGTTAGAGACACATGAAAAAATGTTGTCCATCACTCATCATCAGATAAATGCAAACAAAAACCACAATGAGATACCACTTCACATGAGTAAAAATTCTTTATATTAAAAAAACATCAACAACAAAAAACTTATAATAACAAGTAATAAGTGCACCCTGGTGACCTAGTGGGTAAAGCCACTGGGTATAGTTCACATACATCCCAAGGACCCAGGTTCAAGACCCAGGGTTGGAGGGGACAACTAAATTAAATAAAAAAATAAATGCTTCTTCCTCTTATCTCTTCCTTGTCTGCCTTCCTAATTGTCCTCATTTCTACCTGCACCTTTCCTTTAAAGCAAAAATAAAATAACAAGTGATAGAGAGTGTGTGGAGGAAAAGGAATCTTACTACACTCTTTGTAGGAATATAAATTATTGCAAACATCTTGCAAAATTGTAAGGACATTCCTCAAAAAAGAAGAATCTCTTATTTGATCCCACAATCCCATGTCCAAATATATGCCCAGATAATAAAAATATTCAGAAAAAATTCACAATTCTATATTTATGAAGTACAATTCATAATAGCCAAGACATGATGCAACCTAAATTCCCATCTCCATATGAGTGAGTAAAGAAGTATGGTTATATACTCAATGGAATTCTTTGCTGTTGTTAAAAATGATGAAATCATGTCCTTTGTGTCAAACTGGATGGAACTGGGAGGTTTTCAGGAATCTCAAAGGATCTGTGTCATAGTAATTCATCGTCCAGCACTCTCTGTATTTTTCTTTTTTTCTAATTTATACCATTTTACTGACATAAAAAGATTTGATTAATTGAAGGAAATTTTCTGAAGTCATTAATATGAATAAATGTGAGCATGATAACCCTTTAAAAATTGGCTGAAACATTTGTGCTGATTACAATAAAATCCCAATTGATTTACTTTATATATAGATATGAAATGACATATCTATATATGCAGAGTTTTGACTGTCAAGGTAAAAATATTTCAGGAGAGAGTATGGGTGAAGACAAAGGTTTCATATTACAAACTGTGAGCTACTTGATAATTTTTTGATAACTTGATAACTTTTTGATGCTATCCTGTTACAAGGTAGACATCATGATGCTCTGTACTCTTATCAAGATTGCTGTTACACTGTTGCCCTCACTGTCACAGTCTCCTCTCTGCTGGGCCCTGCAGGCCATCCCATAGTTGTAGAGTATCCTGTCTCTGATGTGAAATGACCTTTTTCTGGGTGAGACAACTGTCAACACAGCTGATCTGTGACAGGCTGGGACCTTCCCTTACACTTAAGTTTTCAGACTTTCTCACATCTATGAGTTGTTTTTATTTGTTTAATTTGTTTTAGTTATTTTAATTTTGTTTTGTTAAGAAAAATAGTACTTTTTAATCTTCTACCTGCCACTACCTTTTAAGGGTCTTCCCCTAAAAAGAGTATTGAGATGTTCTACTTCCTGCTTCCTAGCTGAGACATCACCATGCAAATTTCTGGAACAGCAGAGAACATAGAATTTACTAAAAATGAAGCCTTTGGGACCACAAACTCTCAAAAATCCTGCTGGTTTAAGCACTAGTTTTATGAAAGTGTTTCACATACTCCAGGGGATCATTTCTGGTATAAAACTCTATATTATTACAATACTGTTTTGCAGTGCCATTGTGACCCTCACACTTTAATCATACCAGACAATTCAAAATGCCTTAGTCTAGCTTATATTTTTATAATATCAAACCTTTGTCTTTATCACATTCTGTCCTGAAATATTTTTTCCTTGACAGTCAAAACCCTGCATACACTTCAAGGACTAACTCAATATTTCCATTTTTGAATACTTTCTTGATTCTCTTCTCTGTTCTCATAGTCTTTAAAAAATCTGTTGAAGTAACTTTGATTTACAAAATAATATAAACTCATATGTGTAGGTTTCAATTAATAGATGCATAGGATGTGGTGTATATATACACAATGAAATACTACTCAGTCCTAAAATAAGAAATTCTGTCATTTATGACAACATGGGTGGAAATAGAGGGGATTATTAACTGAAATAAGTCAGAGGGAGAAAGACAAACACTGGATGGTTTTACTCATATGTGGAATATAAACAAAGAAAAGAAAAAGACATTAAAGGCAATTCTTGGACATTGACACTAAATCTGAGATTATCAATGAGAAAGCGGGTGGTGGGTGGGATCAAATGGAGAACAAAGGACAGTAGTGAAGGATGTTTGTTAATTTGGTGGTGGGTTTGGCGTGTTGTTTACCTTTTTCCTTAAGGTGATAGGGTAGAGAAGATTATTTTATGATTCTAGGCCTTTATGAAGCAATCATTTAATGCCCTTTCAGCAACTAGTATATGATTCAGCCATGTTGGGGAAATACATTTATTAAGCAGAGCAACCCTTATTTCAAAATGAGATTATATGTAATATAAAATATTGGACTATACAGTCAAATGAGTATTCCTCTCTTCAAAATATTACATTTGGGAAGCTGTGCATTTTATTCTAATGATAGTGCACTTACTTAAACAATGTAGGAATTTTTCTCTTTTGGAGATGTCAGCAAAGCCAGTTTATGAGTCACACACAAAAAAATCAATTCTATTACTTTAAAGTCATGTCTTGCATAATATGCTAGAGAAAATGGTAGGAATATCTGAGATGATCTCTACACCATTATAAATGAGGAAATATTAAAACCTGGTTTAAATACCCAAATATTTACCTAAATTTTATCACATTTTCCTCATTTATAGGCAAACACTTCCTCCTCTGAAATACCAGAGCATTAAGCTGATAACTTCTTTTGTACATTGAAATTATATTGCCTTTGTTTATAGGTGATTCAACTTTTCCTCCTTTTAATCATAAATGCATTAGGAACATGTCTTATTTAGCTTTGCATCTCTCTCCCAGAGTAGCCTATTAGCAAATGTTTTTGAATGAGTGAATGATCAAAAAAGAGTCTCATTTTTAAAAAGGAAAAGTATAGGCAGGAATGAAAGTAAGTAAGCAGATAGTAAGAGAGAGACAGAGGAGGAAGAAGCACTTTATTTTATTTAGTTGTTCATCATGTTCTTTCCCTGGCCCTGGGTCTTGAATTAGGGTCCTTGGGATGTATGTGGACTATGCCTGGTTTAAAACATTAGGCCACTAGGGCACACAGAAGGAACCACTTTTTAACTTTGAAAAAAAAATTTCATGAGTCTTATCTGCCTCATGTTGAAATGACAGCATTAACATTATATTCCACAAGGATGTAAAAATTGACTCAGTAAAGCTGAATAAAAAGCTTTAAAATTGCTAACTGAAATTAAAATCCATAGTATTGTTATCAATTTTTTTAAAAGCTGTAAACAATTAAAACCCTCAGTGCATATATATTGGCACTATAGTGAAATTAAGATGAATTTATTACTTTCTGCGCTCTCAATTAGTCTCCCAATACCTCCGTTGCATTTTATCACTCTGAGTTAAATATTGATCTTTTTTCTCTTCCATTAGAACGAATCTCTAAAATTAGAGACGCTGTCTCTCATGTTCAATGATGTACCCCCATTAATATTTGTAGAATGACTGAATGGATGATTGGTTACACCTAGTGAAAATATAGAGCACTGGACAGCAGTAGTAAATATTTACTGAATTCCTACTATGAACAAGATGCCAAAAATGTAAAGGTGAGTAAGAATTGCGCAGACATCTAACATAGAAGGCAGAGTATGAACAGAAAGGGATTAGAGTTCTGTGGAAATCTATAAGACATTGTAGACTTGGCATTTGATCTCAACCTTGAAAGTTGGGCAGAATTTAGTCAAGTAAAGATGAGGTGAAAAAATTATGAGTAAGAGAAACAGCATGAACAAAGGAATAGAAGTTAGAAAGGGTACACCTGAGAAATCCAGATCATCCAACATAACTGGAGCATAAAATTCAGAGGAAGTGAATATGATAATTAAGTCTATAATCAGTAGGGTTTTGAATATCAGGATAATTCAAACAAAAATATTCTTATCTGTAGAAAGAATTTTTTAATATTTCTGTAGAGGTTAGACTTGATGACTTAGAAGGTCACCTTGAACTCTTTATTTACTGATTTTTAATGATATTGCCAGTGTTATTTTAGTTTGAAATCCACTTATAATAAAAGATAGTATTATAGAGTTAGATAGTGTCTTACCCTGCAGAAAGCAATTTGGGCATGGTTGGATAATCTAAGTCTTTTACTTGCTATGGAAAAATTAAAATAGAACAGAGAATGACAGAAATAAGACATGTTTTATGATCTTACCAGAAATTTGTTTATGTTTTATCTTGTTTTAATTTCCTTAGATCAGCACACATCAAATAGTGCCAAACTCCATTTAAGTAAACATAATTATATTTTGAGCTAATACTCACGAAGACTAAAAAACTGAAGAAAGATATGACAGAGGTCATCAATGTCTGTTTCAGCTAGTTACCCAATTTCAAATATAGTAAGGATTCCTTCTTACAGGAATAATACATGTGAACATCAGTACTGTTTTCTTTGGTAGATTTTAATAAGGAGAATTTCATTCTAATTCCACTTAATTTTTGCAACTCACACAAATATGTGAACACATGAAACATTTACATGCACACACACTTATAAAACATTTGTGAATAGTTTTTTTAATATTTCATTCCAACTGAAAATTAAAAAAAAAGAAATGCAACCAAATTAGCTGCTTTAGTTTCCTTGTGCACCCCCTCCTGTGTAGAACTAAGTGAAACAAACCTACTTCTTCATACATACATTCATTCATCTATTTGTGCATATATTTATCCATTAAATAAACATTTATGGAGTATGTACACATTTACAGGTAAAATTCAGACACTCTGTGTACTGTGTTCATAATATTTTTCTTAATAAGGTCATTTGCATTAATTTTAGTATATACTCATGCAAATCTAGTATGGGTCTAGAAAATAGCTATGAATCTATATTAACATATAGATGGAGTTATTTTAAAAATGTTTAAACATTTGACAACATACTGATTTGTTTTATTTTTAATTACAGTAATTGAATGGACTACTTCAGTTTGCTTGAAGAAGTGTAGTTAATAATCTCTCTCTATATTTCTCTCTCTCTCCAAAATCCATGAACACTAGAGTTAAAAGACACATTGCAATATGCTCATCAAAACTTTATTTACTTTGCATTCTCCAATGAGCAAGATCTGTTATATTCATTCTTATGTAATAGTACAATATTTTGCTGATTTTTAACTGACACAGTGATTAGTCAATCAGTAAAAAGAACATTGAACTTAGAGTGAGAATTCTGGGCTTTATTTTATTTCTGTTATTTATTAGTCATAACATTAGTGCCAAGTCATATTATTCTTTATGAGCTTCAGTTTCCTCATATGAAAATAAGAAAAAAAAAATATTTTAGAAACCTAAGATAGATCATTCAAATGACAGACAAGCACAAGTCAACACCACCCTTCTACCCCGCAAAAAAACCACTTTAATTGCAATGATAAATTAGTTAGTTAGACTCCAGGTCAGTCATATTTGGTTCTGAGTAACCTTTGTTTCCTCTAATTCATCCATTTTGCTTTCATTTAAAAACATTCACAAATAGAAGAACTATCCCTAAGTGATGAGACTTACCCCTCCAGACCTTTGAATTTGCATATGCATGCCTGCAGGGTAAGAGTGAGGTAGGGAGCTCATTCTAGGAACTGAAGTTACTAAAAGAGACAGACTGTGAGGTGGAAGATGATGACTTTCTTAGATAGTACTTACATATTAAAAAAAACACTAAGTTAAGTCCATAAACTTTCCCACTAGAGTGACTAGCCTGTGTATCTATAATGGAAAAGATGGTGCCTGTCTTGCTCATGATTGCGTCTCAATCCTTGGCACATTTGTTGATGCCTTATAAGTATTTGTTCACTGGTATTCAATCTATGCCTAACAGAAGGAATGTCTTCCTCTAACCTCTACACAAAGCATTCTAAAATTACATAGTATTTTCTTCTCAAAAGCTGATTTCATCTAACTATAAATGTCTTAGGAAGGGAAAGGGGGTAAAATATAAGTGTTGCCTTGAGTTCCTTATCAAAGTTCTTTTGTACAAATTAGAAAACAGTGCCTTCTTTGTTCAGATGAATTTCAAAAAGGCACCCATTTCAAGCTGCTTTCCACTTCTAGGTTGCAAATCTTGGCAAGAGTTACACAAATTTGATTTCGGTGCCCATTTAATTGCTTGTCTAAACACCCAGGTGCAGCCTGTAAACTGTATAGCAATATGTACTATCGCTAATCCCACTATCCCTTAGAGATAACCCAGAAACATCTCTGATAATTGCCATTACTTCTTAGAGTTTAATCTTCTTCATTAGTAATTTCTTAGTCTTCTGGTTTGCATAGCTTCTTGGTCTGTATAACTAAAGCATTGAAAATTTTATCTCTACTATTCTTTTTCAGTAGACAGATTATTTGTTAGTGAACAAATTTACTGTTTTTATTAGAGTCTTGCAAATGGCTTGACAAAAATTTGTAATAGAATAGCATCAGTAGTTTGTTATAAATCACAATAACTTATTAGAAAATAGCAAGGTATCTCCTCTACATGGGGGGTAATGGGATGGGATGATTATAAAAAATAGGATATTTTCAACATGTTAGGCCAGTCATGTTTTACTTCCCAAGTATATATCTCTAAAATATTGGTTAGAAAAGATGAGGGCTTTTGCCTCATCTTTTTTCCTCTACCAATTTCTAAGCAAACAAAAAAGCCATGCAGAAATTTTATAACATCTGCTAAGAAAAATAGACACAAAACCTTTGTTCATTTCATCACTTGGCAAGCTTGCATTTTCCCTGCCTTATTTTTATAATTAGGCCATCTATCACATGACTCATTCTTAAATGACAAGCTAGTAATAATTCAGCAATAATCACCTTTTCAAGCACATGAAGGTGCCCTCCTCATAAACATTAAGTCAGTGTCCCTTCCCATACATTAATGCAATTGACTAGAACTCAAAACTAGGACTAGAGATCACATTTACTTTATAGTTTTGAAAATGAATATATTTATTACCATTATAAAGTATTATTTATTTCAAATCCCATATTTGAGGGAAATGGTGTTGAAATAATCCTTTGTACTTTTATCCATTCATTGGCTAGTTCAATCACTGACTTCTAAAAACAGAAAACTGTAATCCAAGGTCGATTAACTCACTCTTCATCCCCACATTATTCCAAAAAAAGGCAATGCATCTGTTTGAACAATCCAAAGTGCTCTTATTCATAAATATTTTCTTGAAGCATAATATAAGCATTTATTTGGGGTTTTATTAATACTCAGGCCAATATAAACAGATTTACGAGGACTTGAATCATATTTCGAGTTGACTGGTTATAGTACAGCTTATGTCCTCATAGAAAAGGTGAGATAGTATCATTCTAGTTGGTTACACAAATTAGAGTCAGAATTCCACCAAGTTCTGATTGGTGTCCCATTATGCAATTTAGGCTAGGAGTCATGAGTTCTAATTTGTGCAATATCATGCAAATCAGTTGAAAAGTTATTTGAACAATTATGGGTCAAGTTTCATTCCTGATGGTCTGTGGTGGGCTGACTTTGTTTTAGCCTCTTCCCTGAGAGGAATGTGTCTGACCATGTCTGGACATACCTAGACATGCCTAGGGCTTAAAGTCAGTTTCCTGACTTTGCTTTAGTTATTCAAACTCAAAAGACTCCAAAATATTTTTTATTTCTTATTATCTACCTTTTGATTGAATTTTTTCCTCTGGAAAGCATTGATGATCAACCAGAGAAGTTTCATGTTGTTGAGACTGACTTATCCCAGGAAGCCATGTATTAAGTGGAGACATTCCACATTACTGGGCAAGACCATGTCTTAGGATGTCATGTCCCTTGTAGCGGGGAATTTTAAATAGCACTAGAGTAGAAATGGGTCTTAGGGTTTTAGGTTATGTTTGAGCAACAAGGAGGTATTGTCATCAATACCCCAAGGAGGTCAGAAGTTAAATAAGAAGTTTTTATGGTGAAGGATGATTATGCAAGTTCTGTGACTTGATATATGGCTTCCAGTCTTTGAGCTACCATGATTCTGGATATGGTTGACGTCTCAAGTTGTACAGTTTTGTCCCGTTCAGACATAATCATGGTTTTTGAACCTCCATCTTTTGAAAGTCAATTTGAAGACTACCTAAGCTCTGTTTTTCATTAACTTTTCTGCAACTGCACAAGACATTCAAGCATCATTGGAATCAATGACCAGTTGTTCTATTATATAGAAATAGAGTAAGACAGAGTTAATGTCTCCTAAAAACAGAAATATTTATCCTCTTTTATTTAGAGACATTTTCTTAAGAATTTAAGAATTAAATGTATTCTTTACCCAGAAATTCTGAGATTTGTAAGGAGAGTAATTGATAACATTTGGTATTCCAAAACAGAGATTAGTTGCACCTATCTCCGTATTTCTCTACGATGTCAATTTGAATAAATAAAAGAATGTGAGCTTCTATCGTATGGTTTGAACACTTTAGCTATTTTTTACTGTGCAGTTCAGGCTTTTTAAATTTCATATAAGTCCAGAAAAAAACTATTATTAGCTCTGACTTTATTTTTGACTGATTATACTGAATCTGGAATATGATTTTGTTCCAGGTGCAACAATCTCAGATATTATTCTAGAGGGGGAGTGACTAAGATGATTTAAAGTGTGATTATGAAGTCAAATACCAAATTGATGGAAAGAACTGGGAAAATTTGACATGGGAAAATGTTTGCTAGTGATAGAAATTTGAGATGTGAAGGTAGACAGGCTATGCTTATAGTCTTCAAGTATTTGCAGGGGGTTCACATGCAAAAGAGAGCTGTTCTATTTCATTAAAAAGAGAAAAACTTAAATCAATAGGTAGAAGTTATTGGAAGTCAGAATTTGGTTTAGAATGTTTAAGGGATTTTCACAACAAAGAAGATTGCGTCTAAGATGTGGTCTCCCCACCTTTAGAAGAGTTCAAACAGAAGCTGGGGGACTACATGCTAGTGGTATTTGAAGGGATTTTTGTTGACTTAAAGGTTGATCTGAAATTACTTAAAGTGTTTAAGTATGCGACTTTATAAAATATATGCAGTGGATTTTGTCTATGGGATCAGTATTTTTAGAATAAGATATCACTATCTATAATCATTTGCAATTGATTATTGTGTATATAGTGCTGTAGTTATTCTTAAGATGTATTGTCACCACTATATTTTAATTCAATAAGGGTGAAAGACTAAAACACTCTAGCCCTTTAGAATGTATGAAAGTTTGCTTTCTAATCACTGTATATTGTGATTTCATTATTTCTTGGAAATATAAAATATATTAGTACTGCTATATGGGATTAGAGAACCCCAAATGATTACATAAATTTAATTGTTATGCAAAGAATGTGAAGCAGTGAACAAAATATTCCAGAGTTCTATACAGGCTTTTGAGCTCTCATCTAATTTTTTGACTTTGGGCAAGTCACTTTTCTCACTATAAAAGAGTTTCACCTAAATTCAGTCCTAAAATAATTTCCTGATCCTGGCAGGATTTGGAGTCCTGTGGAGACTCACAAATATCTAAGCTCTATCACACCGATCAACCCAATCATCCCATTTCCCACTTTGAGGTAACTAAAGGATAAATCACACGAAAGACAAAATGGTAAATGAGGAAATACAGTATAACTGCATTCTTATCTGGACTCAGAAAATCCTGATGCTGAGATTACTGTAAAACTGATAAAGTAGGCTTAGGCTAGAAACTTAAGTGATCTTTCCCCTGAGACCAAATCAGTCAAATTCACCTCTGACTAACAGCAATAGTAAGGCAAACTGAGGAGATATGCTTGAGAAGAGATGAACAGGCAGCAACGGACCATATCTTTTGATATTCCTGGATTCATGGAAATAAAAGGCAAAAAACTGTGTGCATGTGGGTAATCACTTTTTATTCTATTATGAAGGAACTAAAATGTCAAGGTTATGGAATCCTTCAATGTAAGAAAATGACTTAAAGCTTAGTTTTAATATCTGCAAAGACTAATCAAGATCAGTGAAGTTCTTAAAATTTTTGAAGATTAACAAGAGTAACTTCAAATCACAGAAGAATGCTATGGATAATTATTACATGTAACTTTAATATAAAGTTCTTCCAAGTGCGATCTTAGTATCTTAACTACAATTACTTGGGCAAATAACTAGGTAACAAAAGGCAAAACAAAAGAGCCAACCAAATCTGAGGATTTCAGAATTTCTGACTACAAGGCTTAAGAACTTGAATCCAAAAATACACTTCCTCCATAAATAGAATGCATTTTCAAGTTTGAGAACCATTGTTAGGTAGAAGATACGGAGAAAGGAACCTGGGCTGCAGTTCAAGGGGTAAAAATTATAGTAGTGATGGCACTAGAATTCTTGCGACGGGAGTGAAATCGCAGTGACTAATCAATCCACCTAGCTGAGAGCATGATTAGCAGCTTTGTTTTGTCCCCTATTCCCTCTGTTCTGGGTTAATATTCTACTGTTTCCCCTTGCCAAGTCTTATCAAGTCTCAAAAACAGTTTATCAGTCAGACTGACCTTGGATGTTGTTGGTGTATGAGTGTCTCGATTCTGAAGAAACCAAGGATGAACAAGTGACCCCTCACAAACTGTACATCTACATTCCCTTCTCTCTGGATCCTCAGTTATGTTGCTGAATACTGGATCCTGGGTTATGTTGTTGAATACTGACACTTGAGCTTACCAGATGACCACATGTTGAGAGGACACTCCTTTATCATGCAGCTCCCAACATCAGACTTCCCCTTAAAAACCCCTGCTTGCTATTGCTCAGAGAGACTGAGAATTTGAGATTTTGATTTTTCCTGTTTCCATTTACTAAGTAAATCAATCATCAATCAATCAATCAATTCTTTTTCCCAATTCTTGGGTTTGTTTTTCTTTTGGCACCCCTGCATATGAATCAATGGTTCAGTAAAAATTTGGGACCCATATTGGACAACAGGGGCCTCCCTATTGGAGTTACCCCTCTTTTCTAATCTTCAGAAAATTGATTTGCCAGAGGAAGATATCATGTGACTGGGACGGTCTCAGCAGTTGCCAGAGGTCACTTTTACTATTGGAAAATTCCTGTCCACACATTCTGTTGCTTCTGGAGGTCCTCAGCTATTGAAAGAAGGGAAATAATTTCTGGTGCATCATATCTGGATAAGCTCTTCTGGTATACATGTTGGGGTCCTTGATTCTATCCATCTGGTGGTGCCTTTTACCTCTCTGGCTCATACGCTGCATGGGTAGATAACATGATTGCGTTGTTGACTTTATTCTAGTCTCTGTATAAAGCTCTCATCTGACTCTTGATCAAGCACTGGTCTGTTTATTCTGGTTACTCTAATGTTTAATGTATTTGTTTATGTATCTTTGGGGGTGAGAATGGAAAGTGCTTCATCAATACCATCAGTGAATTCTCTTGGATTATCCTCATTTGTTTTTATTTATTGGTCTTCTGTGGATTTGAGGAACTTCCACTTGTGTGAATATTTTGTGTCTGTGTGTTGCATTGGGATATGAGGAGCTGTGTCTGTTTCATCTGAAAGCCATTAACATTATTTGAATCTATATAGAGGACATTACATTAATCAAGCTTGGTCCATGAGGTCATAGGAACCTAGAAAAATGCTTGACACGTAATATGAATTCAATTAATATTAATTTATGTGGGTGAAGGTAGAAAATAAAAGCATGTACAAGAAAAAATTAAGTAAGTTTTCAGGTGCTAAATGTGCAATAGACAATGCATTAAGAAAAAATAGGACACTGTTAGTGAGATATCTTTAAACCTGTGAAGATATATCATACATTAACCCCTGCATCATCTCTTAGTGGCCATTAGGGATGAATACAGGGATAAATGAATACAACCAACTGAAATGTACCCTTTTACACGAAGTTTCCTTTGAAAACTACCCTTTATTTAGATTCCGTCCCAACTGCTCTCCACAACCCTTTAGCAACCACACCATGACATTTAAAGCTCATTAAGCTTCTGTAAAGTCAGAGAAAACATTTCCATATGTTCCCCAGCACCTACATAAGACTGGCTACTTAGGCAATCAATGAATATTAATAAATTATAATAATTAGTTTTGCATTTCTACAGTGCTTTATAAGTTGTAATGCTCTTTTAAAATTAGATTTTTATTCTCACAACTACTGTGGTAAGAAATCAGAACATGTATATTTCCATTTCATAGGTCAATCTTAAGGAATGCAAAGCTTGAGCAAAATTGCAAAGCCAATGCTTTTTTCTCTATGATACTGCATTGTATCTTATTAGAGAAAGGAGATGAGGAGGCTTATGTTTTAAGATCCAGATAATTTTAATCTCAAAAATTTCAGTCCTTTCTGTTAAAAATACTTGAATTAACAAAAACAAAATATACAGGATGAAGGATAAACAGCTAAAATATTGAGTTTCTAATTAGATATGGAAAGACATTATTAATCAGATAAGTAGCTTATTTATATTTTGATTTTGACTTTGTCTTGGTTCTTGGAGTTTCTAAATATTGCACTTAAAGTCTAAGTTTTTTCCTCTGGTTTTCAGCAAGCATTTGTTTGCAAATGGGTCAATGATTCTTATTTGAGTGAACCAGTTTTTCCTGTGTTTTGCTTTAATCTTTTGTTATTGTTGTTGTTTTTCCTGTTTAAATGTGTTATTACATTGAAAATGGAAAATGAATTAAAAATGCATGAAACCATTGAAATCTTTAGTTTCTCCATCACATACATAAGTTGATTCAGAAAAGTAGCCTTGCGTGTAGTAAACGACCTTAGTGAAGGTAAACAACCATCTCTTCTGAACTAGTATGCCAATGAAGATATAGATTATACAATTTTTAATATAAGTATGAACTAAGTATTTTCAAATGATAACCCTGAGAATGACAAATATATGCTCATGAATAGACTGGGAGGAAAAATGCATGCAAATATAGACCATGCAATTAGAAAAATCACAATGTAGTTTCAAATGATAATGGGTTAGAACAAGATTGGTTAGTCTATGTATTTCAGAAGGAATAATAACTCGTTAGAATTAACTTGACTAAACTAAAGGCAATTCAAAATAAAGCAAATAATTCAAAATTTCTGCAGGCAATTTCAATGATCTGCATCAGAAATTCACCTGCATAAACACATACATTAAGCTGCGGACCAACATTTGCATAGAGTCAACCAATTTTTAAAGAAATGTATCTTTCCATGAGTTCAGTTCATACAAGTTTAAAATCATATACATATAAATAATAGATCAACAGAGAGATATGTTATATGACATCTATATTTCACTCAATGAAATAATAAGATTTCATCCCTTTTCAATGGTAGCTCTTTGATACAAAATGCTAATAACTCTCTAAGGTAGTCAGAAGATAACCAAGGGCACTTATCAATAAAATTGTGCTTGTGAGGTTGCAGAGAAAAGGAACTCACATACGTGATTGGTGGGGGTGTAAATTGGTGTAATTAATATGTAAAGAAATATGGAGATTCCTTAAATAATTGAGAATCAACATTTTGTATGATCTAGTTATTCCACTTTTGGGTATATACTGTAAAACTACAACAACACTAATTGAAAGATATATGTGCCCTCATGTTTATTGCAGCATTATTTACAATAGCCAAGAGCTAGAAAGAATATATATATATATGCCTATGGACAGATGAATGAATCAAAGCAATATGGTATATATGCACAATGGAATACTACTCAGCTATCAAAAGAAGAAATCCTGCCATTTTCAACAGCATGAATGGTCCTAGAGGAAATTATTCCTAGTGAAATAAATCAGGAGAAAGATACAGTATGACTTTGTTAATATGTGCTATATAGAGAAACCAAGCAAGCAAATGAACTAAAGCAAATAAGAATACACTCTCAAATTATAAAATCAAATTTGTGGTTGCATGAGGCGGAAAGGGAAGTTGGGTGGGAAAATTGGGTGGACTGGATAATTTTATGGTGAAGGAAGAACTAGACTGGTGATGGTAAACTTAATATTATATACAGATATTGATCAACAATGATGCATATCTTGAACCTATATAATGCCATGATCAATGATCTTCCTTAAAATTAATTTGAATGAATAAATAAATAGATGAATAAATAAAATTCCGTGGCTACCCTTTGAATGTGATAACATTGCTGATACAATATTATATGTAGATGGAATTATTTTAATTTGATTTTAGATTCTCGTAGATATTTGCATTGAACAGCGAAACATTAAGTGGAAATTGTCTTCAACTCCCTTCAATATTCTTTACTGTAAGCAATAATAATAATGTTGGCTAACATTTACTGATCACTTACTGTGTACTAGGGCTTTCATGAAGTACTTTATGACAGATTATCATAATCTTTGCAATAATCATATGAGAAAAATACTATCATTATTTATATGTTGCAAAGAAACTAATACAAAGCGCAAATAACTTGTCACATGACCAGTGTTATAATTGAGATTAAAACCCCATAATTTAACTCTTACAATATTCTACCCTAACTCCTGCATTATACCATTGCAGTTACCTTTAACCTTCTAAACATTAAGAGTCTAGAATTCTCACCTACCTTCCATTCATTTAGTGCCTTTCATTGTTGTATCTCCCTCAAGACTTCTAGAGGATTATATTTATTTCTCACTAGTTTTAATCATCTACTTGCCCAATTATTCTACTCTCAGTGTATTGCTTTTGACCTAATAATGTGAAGAATGCAGCTGATTAAGCAAGTGTTACTGTGGTATGAAAGTGTCACAGATATCTTTATCTTTGTAAGGGATGATTGCATTTCATAACACATTATTTCTAATAAATTACTACTGATAAACTTCCAACAGACGCATGAGGGCTGGGTTTGACTTGATAGCAGAACTTTCATAGAATTCATTATTTTATATCACTTAGCAGCATACATGGTTGACTGTGTTCATATCTCCCCAAAGTTCTCTGTGATTTAATGACAGACTAAAAACAAGATTAGGAATACAGGTATATGGTGGTCCTGTAGCAGTGAGTTTTGAAAAAAGATGAAACTTGAGACTTGGGTTTCAGAACTGTGCTCTTCTTATTTAAGCATTATTAAATGACAGTTTCAATAGTATTGAAGCAGTGCATTGAATAGTCTCCTAATTCTTTCAGTTTTAAATAATCAATAAGCCTCTCTGAAGATAGAACTTTTAACTAGAATGTAATACAGGTACTGGAAAACATCCGTGCTTTATGTGGTCTAGATCACAAAGGAGATATTGACTAAAATAATGTTGGTGTACAATTTACTACATCGTAGAATGGAAATATAAATAGCGATTATTTCACAGAAAAATCCAGAATTGTAAAAATTTCCCAATCTTTCCAAACTGGCTGAAACAGAACACTTTAATACAAACAGCTTTATTCTTTAGAGAATAATTAGAATTGCATTCCAGTTAACTTATTTCAAAGAAGTTAATACTGCTGGTACATATTGGAATAGCTAATATGAAAACTTTCATACTTAAAAATGTTTTTATTTTATCTTAATGTTTAGAATAGTTTAGTAGTATTATAGGTGATAAAATATTTTTTGGATATAATTATTATTGACAAATATCTTGTAATATGCAGCTAAAAGTACAGCAACTTTATTACTATGAAGGTAAATAAATAGCTTGGTCTTATTTTTTTTGTGCAAAAATATTTTATTTGAGAGTTATCTGTAGTCTGCAGATATCTGAGTATGTCCCTTCAAATTTTTATAGTAATATTTATTATTTTTAGTTCACAATGTTAAATTCCATTTAGGATACTGAAATTGCATCTCAGTGTATATTTCACACTACACCCACCACTAGAGTTCCAGTGTCCCTTACTACCGCCTTTCCCCCTCATCCCCTTCTCCCCTAAACCAGTTCTGAGTCCTGCTATTTTTGTTAGAATTTGTCTGTTCATCTATTTCATTTCATTATGTTCCTTGTATGAGTGAAGCCATCCTGTATTTCTTTTTCTTTATGACTTATTTCACTCAACCTGATTCCCTTCAGTTCTATCCAGATTGCATCAAATGGCACAATTTCATATTTTTAAATGGCAACATAGAAGTTCATTGAGTATTTATCTCATAGCTTTTTATCCAGTCATCTGTTAATGGGCATTTATGTTGTTTCCATGTCTTAGCTATGGTGAATTGTGCTGCTTATAAACAGGGGTGCAGAAGTTTTTCCTGACCAGAGATTTGAATCCTCTACATATATATCTAGGAGAGGGATTCCTGGATCAAATAGCAAACCCATCTTTATTTACTTGAGGAGTCTCAATATCAATTTACATTCCTATTAACAGTGTAGAAGGGTGCTCCTTTTTTCACACTCCCTCCAACACCTGCTGGTTCCACAGGCCATTCTTGCTGGTGTGAGATGATATCTCATTATAATTTTTATTTTTATTTCTGTGATAATAGATGATGTAGAGCATATTTTCAGATGTCTGTCAGCCACCTGCATGTCTATTTTTTAGAAAGATGAGTATTCAGCTTTTACCCATTTTTGAGTGGATTACTTTCTTTCTTAATTTGAGCTGTACAAGCTCTTTGTACATTTTCAAAATTAAACTTTTATCTGATATATGTTGTGTGATTATCTTCTCCAATTCAGTGGATGTCTTTCCAGTTTTCCTAACACCATTTATAGAATATACTTTCTTTCCTCCACTGTATGCTCTTGGCACCTTTGTCTTAGTCTAAATGTCTGTGTAGATGTGGTTTTATTTCTGGGCTCTCATTTTCAATCCACTGATCACTGTGTCTGTTTTGATATACCATACAATTTTGATGCTGATTGCTCTGTATTATAGTTTGAAGTCTGGAAGTGTGATGCCTGCCTTATTCTTTTTTTTGCTCAAAGCTTTTTGTGGTTCCATACAAACTTCCATATGATTTACTCCATTTCCTTGAAAAACATTCCTTGGATTTTGATGGGAATTGTGCTGAACCGATATATTGCTTTGCATAGAATGGCCCTATTTACGATGTTGATTCTTCTAATCCATGACCATGGGTTGTTTTACAATTTCTTTTTTTTTTTTTTTATTAAGGTCCTGTAGTTTTCATTGTAGAGGTATTTCACTTCCTTTGTTAATTCTCAGTTATTTGATCTTCTTTGGTGCGATTGTGAATGGGATTTCTTATTTAATTTCTTTCTCCTCTACTTCATTTTTTGCATATTGGACTTTTACTGATTTTTGTCTGTTGACTTTATATTCTGCTACTTTACTGATTATTTTATTGTTTCTAGAAGTTTTTATGGACTCTTTAGAGTTTTCTAGATATGGTGTCATGGCATCTCCAAATAATGATAATTTTATTTCTTCTTTTCCAATTTAGATTCCTTTAATGTCTTTTTCTTGCTTTATTGATGTGACCAAGGCAACCAGAACTATATGAGCATTGTGGTGCTAGTGAGCAACCTTGTCTTTTTCTGGATATTAGGGGAAAGGCTCTTAATTTTTCAACATTGATTATGATGTTGACTATGGATTTGATACATATTGCTTTTATTATGTTGAAGTATGTGTCTATCCTTTGGTGAAAATTTTTATCATGACTGAGAGTTGAATCTTGTCTAATGCTTTTTGCATCTACTGAAATGATCATATGGTTTTTCAATTTTACTTTGTTGATATGGTGTATTACATTGTTTTATATGCATATTGAAACATTCTTGCATCCCTGGTATAAAACTCACTTAGTCATGATATATATTATTTTGATGTGCTGTTGAGTTCTATTTGCCAGGACTTTGTTAAGAAGTTTTGAATTTATATTTATCAGTGTTATTAGTCTGTTTTTCTCTTTTGGCAATATCTTTGTCTAATTTTGGAATCAGGGTAATACTGACCTCATAGAATGTGTTTGAGTTTTTCTTCCTTTTCAACTTTGTGGAAGAGTTTAAGAAGGATGTAGATCTTCTTTGTTTCACAGAATTTCCCAATGAAACCATTCAGTTTTGGGCTCTCACTTTTGGGGAGTTTTTTATTACTACTTCAATATTTGCTCTTATGATCCATCTCATTAAGTTATCTATGTCTCCCTGCTTGAAATTTGGGAGGTTGTAGGATTCTAGATAACTCTCCATTTCTTCATGATCGACAAATTTGTTGTCATATATGTGCCCATAATAGTTTTTCATGATCCTTTGCATTTCTGTGATGTCAGTTGTGATTTCACCTCTTTCATTTCTGATTTTTGTTGTTTCGATTTTCTCTTTTTCATTAGTCTTGTTGAGAGTGTATCAATTTTGCTTGCTTTTTCAGAGAAGCAGCTTTTGGATTCAATGACCTTTTGGATGGCCAGTTGGTTTTCAATTTCATTTATTTATGACCTGATTTTTATAATTTCCTTTTTTCTGCTGATTTATTATTTGACTGCTCTTCTCTTTCTGGTTCCCTGAGATATGTGGGTAGATATTTAATTTTGGTTCTCTATTGGTTTTTCATGTGCATTTGTGTAGCTATAAACTTTCCTCTCAGAGTTGTTTTTGCCACACCCCGTGTGTTTTGGTAGCTTGTCTCTGAAGTTTCATTTGTTTCTAGGTAAGTATTAATTTAATCTTTAATCTCATTGATGATCCAGGAGTTATTCAGAAGTATGTTGCTCAATCTCCACATTATTGTGGGGCTTCTAGTTTTGCTCTTTTCATTTATTTCCAGTTTACCCTCTAGTGGTCTGAGAAGATGATTTCTGTAATTTGAATTTTGCTAAATTTGCTGAGACTTGTTTTGTGTCCCAAGATTTTGTCTATCCTTGAGACTATTCCCTGAGCATTTGCAAAGACTGTATATTCTTTATTGCTGAGGTAGAATTACCTGCATATGTCAGTTAGGTCCATGTGATCTATTGCTAGAATTAGGGGCTTTGTTTCTTTGTTGGTTTTCTGCCTGGATGATCTATTCATTGATGTAAGTGGAGTGTTAAAGTTTCTTGCTATTATTTTATTACTTTCAATGTCTGCTTTTATCTCTGACAGTATTTAGTTTTATATATTTATAGTTTTCTGTACTGGATTCATATATGTTGATGACAGTTATTTCTTCTTGACAGACCACCCCTTTGACCATAATATACATAATGTACATCCTTGCCTCATGATACTATATTTAGTTGGAAGTTTGCCTTGCATGATATTAGTGTTGCAGTCCCTGATATTCCTTTCATCATTGTTGCTTTCATATGTTTTTCTGTAGCTCTTAACTTTCCATCTATTTTTATCTTTGGCTCTGTTTTGCATTTCTTGTAGGCACAATATCAATGGGTCCTGGCTTTTGATCCCTCCAGACACTATTTATTTTATTGATGAGTTCAGTCCATGCACATTTAGTGTGATGATTGAAATGTAAGACTTTATTACTTTATTTGTTGAAACTTTTATTCTGTTGATTTTCTCTGTATGCTGCTGCATATCTTGTTTGTTTAGGTTCACTTATTCTTTTGAATGATGTTCAGTGTTCCATCATCTTTGTTTGGTTCCCAGTCATGTATTTTGTAGATTTGGGCTTTGTGGTTGTTTCATGAGTTAACTCTTACTGTCCTGCATATGATTTTCTTACTGATATATTTGTATAGGATACTTGTTTTTTTTTCTCTCTTTAGTATTTTGTTTCACTCCTGTTGATCTCATCTTTGTTACTTTATTTTGCTTTCCTGTTTATCACCACTCTTGAGACTTGGTGAATCTTTTTGTTAGTTTTCCTTGTTGTAGGACCCTTTTTTAAGATTTCTTGAATAGACAGCTTCAGGAAGGAAAAATCCAATAACATTTTTTCATTGAAGACTTTCACTTCTCCATCAGACTTAAATGATATTTTGCAGGTCAGCATATTCTTGGCTGGTAGTTTTTGTCTTTTAGCATTTTCAAGATGTTGTTCCATTCTCTCCTGACTGATAGTGTTTCTTTGGCGAAGTCTGATGATATCCTGATGGGTGTGCCTTTTTAGGCTTTCTTTTCTTTTCTCTAACAGCTTTGAATAGTTTTTTCTTCTATCATTTACTTTTGCTAATTTTGCTATCATGTGTTTCAGTGTAGGTCTGTTTATATTATACATTTTTCACATCTTGAACCTCTTTGGTTATTCTTTGTGACAGATGTGGGAAATTATCTATTAATTCTTTAAATAGGTTTTCTGCTCCTTTTCCCCTCCCCTCTTCTTCCAAGGTGCCTATGATACTCATGTTTGTTCTTCTCAGAGTGTCTCATATTTCTCTAAGGTTTATCAGTTTCCCTCAGTCTTCTTTCTCTTTCCTCTTCCATGAGAGTTACCTCTTTTATATTGTCTTCAATTACTGATATTCATTCCTCTGTGTGATTGAGTCTCATGTTTGCCTTCAATTCCTTGATGATATATTTCATTTCTAGCATTCCTTCTAGCAATTACTTTTTATGTCCTTAATCTCGTTGGTAATGTGTTTCCTATGATCTGCTATTCCTTTTCTGAGGTCTTCCAATTGCCTTTTGGTAGTTGTGTGGACTGTTTGCATCTCATTCAGCTTTTTTGTAACTATTTTTGAACTCTTTATCTATTAGGTTTTCCCAATCTGTTTCTGTGGAGTTATTTTCTGGTGAGTTCTTGGCTCTTCCTCTTTTGGGGCCATTCATGCTTTTTTTGACGACTTTGGTTTTGAAATAGTTTTCTTTCTGCCTTGAACTCAGTACTGTTGCTTTCATTTTCTTTTACTTCAGTTTTCTTCCTACTTTGGGCTGAGGTGGTGGAGTGTACTTTCTGCCTCTCAGGGAGCGTCATGTATTTGCCTGTGGTTGTGTTGGGCATGTTCTTCTGTGAGCATGCTGAGGAGGGCAGAAAGCTCACTTTCTCAACAAGCAGGGAGACAGGTGCACACATGCCTCTGATCTCCTGCCTATGGTATCTGGCCAGTTGGTTAGTACACAAAGGCACATAAGCACAAGTCTTATGGGCTTAGGGATCTTACTCTATGGCCCTCAGGAGAGCGAAATTCGTTCACATAAGCTGTGGTCTCTGGATTGGTTTTGGAGTGCATCAAGCTGATTCACGGGGACCTTCCAGGCAGGAGGACGAGGGTACCTGTGGTGTCCAGACCTGCTGTGAACTTCCCATGCTGGAGCTTAGGAAATGAACTTTTCCCTCAGACAGTGGGGAATGGTACACAATGGTATCCAGGCAGACTGCAAGCTGCCTACAGTGGAGCTTGGCGAGTCGAACTTTCCCTTAGACCAGAGCAGGGTGCGGGTGATGCACACAGCCTGCTGTGTCTGTGTTGGATGTGGAGTGTGCACATGAGCGCTTAAGAACCTTCTCCTCAGGCAGTTGGGTGGATGCACACGTGTTTGTGGTCTCCACTACTGCCTGCGGTCTCCTGCCAGTTACCTCTCTGCCAGCGTGGGCTAGTGGGTGCTCAATCACCTCTCCTTAGGCCTGGGGTATTAGGGAATGGGATCTGAAGGTCTCCACTTTGTCTATCTGCGTTTTGCCAGATCTGGGTGGTTGATCCACAGCTTTTTCCCCAAGCTGCTTCTTCTTTGATGTGAACTTTTTCTTATCAGCCAGATGTGCAAAGTCTGTAGGTTCTGTTCAGAGGAAGTTTCATAGAGTCAAGTTGTTTGCTAGAGAGTGTAAGACAAGGATTCTCTTATGCCACTATGTTGAACTGGAAGCTTGCATTATTTATTATAAATCTAGGGCAGAGGTAAAACTTTTATGAAAAGAAGCTAAGCTTGTTAATTTTGTAGAATAAATGTATTTTCATCATCATTTGTTTTCTTGTATTATTTTTAATCTCCTACATTCAAATGTAATTGACAGTAAAATACCTTGATGACAAATAGTTGCATGTGAAAATGCTCTCAATGCATCATATATATAAATGTAAATATATATACATATATATAATATGCAGAAGAAATGACTGGAGTAAAATATACTAAGATGCTAACGATTATTCATGTTTAACAATATTATGTCTTTTCTTTAGATTATCAGTATCTACCAAAATTTCTATAACAAGCATCTCTTTTATAATGTGATATAAACACGGAATGCAAAAAAACTAGTAACTAGCCTCAGAGGATGTAAACAATATCATTCAATCTTATGGACATACTCATCCACAGACTTGTCTTTTAAATAGATTTGTAATGACTCCCATTCATTTTTATAAAGTTTTCAAAGTTGTCAGTATCCTAAGACAACATTTTCGAAGATTTGAGAAAGACTTAAAATATTTAAAGTGAAAGTTTGTATGTGATATTTTTTCTTAAAACATTCTTAAAAATTCATCAATTTAGAAAGAAAACTGTTGACAAGCCAGGTGAAACTCACCCTTTGCCTTTCCATGAGTTAGATAACATGAAGAGTTTTAATTGCTATAAAACTTTGACAACAACAAACAAAAAACACAATAACAACATGGGACTATTTAACCCAAATTAAAAGCATGCTCACCTAGTGTCAAAAAGAGTCAGAAGTTAGATATAACACTGCGACATTTTGTCACAAAAATATTACACGATTTTAATATATTATCTGTTGTCCATTACAGATAGTCAACTCTATTGCATTGGTGTTGCAGTACTTCTGTTTAAGTAAAATCAAATTAAAGATACCAGCTTACAAACCAAAAATATTTTCACGAGCATTTCATTACTCCATATCTCTCTTCTTTAACTCTCTATATCTTATTATACTTTGCATTTTTTCTTTTTATTGGAAACTTATTTTGGGGAGGAAATGTATCTTTAAAAGAGGAAAACAATGCTTACAACACAATATTTAGAAAAATAAACATTGAAAGAAATAGATGTCTGTTAGTTGGAAATCGTTTATTGTCTCTATAAAAGTTTAAATAAACACCCTATAAAAGTTTACATTACAATCTGATGTGGTTTTAAGGTGATAGTATGCTTCAGAGGTAGTACCAGTAAAATGGGATGCAAGATTCTTTAAACTATTCAACAAGTTAATGGAAAATGAAATTTCAGTGTAATTCAGTATAAACCAGTATACACTGTAATGGAACAATAATAATTATATTTCCATGAAAATATCACTTCATTTTCCCTCCCTTAGCAAATCTTCCCTTAATAAAGGTTTGTTTTGAGCAATGGTGTTGACTGCAGATTCACAGGTTGGTGGACTCTTCCATCAGATCATTGCAGAACATAGTCTGGGCATGATACAGTGCTATTTGCCAAGATAACATCAACTTCAAAATTAAACTCATTTGTTCATCACTCAGTGCTTTTAGCTCCCTTAAAAGTCTAATCTATCAGAATTTGGCATTTTTATGGCTCTGAATGAAAGTCTAATATAAAATTTTAAAAGTAGACAATAGTTCCGGTATCCATCAGTACAATATAAAGGAAGCACAAGAGTTAAAATATTCAGAATTTCTCTTTAAAATAATCATTAACTATTAAGGTGAAGAAATTATTCCTTGAAAATGGGCTGAAGGTCCCCTCCCTCCCCAAAAGGCAACAAAAATCTCAAGAGTCTAGAATTCTTTTAAGTATACCACTGATGTTTGCTTCTATAAACTTACACACTGTTATGAAAATGCATTAAAATAGATGTTGCTATCTTTGGATAAATGGACTGCTGGAAATATTTTGATGTCTTGGAAGTATACAGAGCACAAGATACATGTAATAGGGCTGTGGGCTCTTTTTCTCCAACAATGACCAATATTTCTATCACATGATTGCAAGGGTAGTACAAAAGTCCTGCTGTTGATAACTGATCTTATGACAAAACATTCCAAGTTTCATGAAGAGAGCAGTTTTCTTTCAATTTTTCCCTTTTATGTGCTAATTTTCTTATCGAGAGCAATTTCAGTTCTCATTTTCTTGTGACTAATGTTAGCTTGCCTGAAATGAGGATGGTACCTTCAGTTTTTTATTAATACACATTTTGGAAGGTAAGTGCTCTTAGATAACATTTCTTGCTTTGAAATTTGTTGGTTGTCCTAAGCTGAAAGCAAGCATCAAAGTGCAGTTAATAGGAACCAAAGGGTTTTTTAAAAATATCGACATCTTTCTTTGTGAGGAATGCTTCATATAGTCTAAAATCTGTCTTGACACTATGTCAAAGTTCACAAAAAAAAGTAGTAAACTGAAATTTTCCTTCTGCTTAAAATTTCTCAAAGCCAATTCTAATCTATAAGTATGAACAAATACTTTATAATAGATTTTTAATACTTTATCTTGGAATCTTTTTCAAAATTTACAGTGCAAAATTTAATTCTGCCAATTATTTATTCTTTTCTGGTTATAGTTATTAGCATTGGTTTCTGCCACAGAACAAGCACATTTTATTTTAGAAGTGTTTTAATTCCAAACATAGTTAAAATTCCACAATTCTGTCATTGAGACACAAATGTCCAAATAAAAGGATTACGAGTGTGCTGTTATGATTTATGAAGTTTTTACTTTAATTAAACCTTAAAAGGACAAAGGAAATTATATATATGCCCTGTCAAAATTGTAGAGTAAGATTCCATCTAGGAATAACACCTGGCTGAATCTTTAAAATTTCTACTTAAATAATTTTATTAATATCTCTGAAAAATTGAAAATACCTGATTTGTTTTGAAGTTTCTGACTTGCTTGAATTGTTTAAATGCAATGTCTCTATAGCAGGAGCTCAATGATTATTATTTTTTTTATTTAAGGACTAGTTGCTAAAGTGTGACATTCACAATCCATAGAGTTGAAAGATGTAAGAATGACTCATCCATTGCTATTTTGCAACATGAATCAAATAAAAGAGGCTTAAATTAAAGCCCCTTTAATTGAAGAAGAAATTAATTTAAAGATAAACTCAGTGGCTGGAAAGGAGAGACTTAGGAGAGATTTGAAGGCCTGGAATTTGTTCATGTTATCTTAAGTAATGGTTTCCATATTAGCTATATACGAAAGAGACTATTTACCTCATGGAAAAAAATGATAATATGGATAAATTTAATCTTAATATCTGAGGCTTTGTTACTCAGTGATCTTTTCTCTTAATGGAATTTTATCTGTCAACAAAGGAATGCTAAACATTGTTTTCAAGGAGCCATGACTTTCATCTCAAAAGGAACAATCACTGAAATATTTCTCCTAACAAAAGAACTATTGCAGTGGCATGGTAGCAATATTAAATAAATAGCTGACAAAATTAAGGATTATCAATGAATCTCACTTATTTGTGCATGTGGGAAAAGGATATATCATGGCCAAATACATTCATGACTGCCTTTCTGCATTCATAAGTGGCATCTGTGAATTTCAAGACTGAAACTGGTTTTATTTATAAACTATAAAAATATCTGATACAGAAATTTGATGATCAAAAGAACCATCCAGTTACTTCATTAATATTTCAGGTATAGCTGGTTATTTTAACTATGTGACACATTTCCACACTGCCAACTCACAACTATATGATGCCGTGAGCTCAAGGAGAAACTGGTATTTTCCTTTCTATGGGTCTTGATAATTCCATCTGTTACCTCTGAAATGAAAAGTCTGCAAAGAATTTTCTACATTGTTCTGCCATGTGGTACCTACTAGTGGAAAAAATAGTTAACATGCCACTTTTGGATGTGCTCTCACAGAATAGCATCTAGAAAATTCAGAGGACTGTGATTTACAACTAGAATATGACTCTTTTTGGGTATTAACCTTGACTAATAACTCTATACAAGCCTCACATGGAAATGAGTCAAATTTTGTGGCAAAGCTCAATGACTAGATAAAAAATTTTCAGTGGCTTGCCTTAACTTCCTTAAAAAATATGAAGATGATGATAAACTTGCAATATTTGTGCACAAATTTACTGGTAGAATGATAATCTTACCAATATTTGTCATTTGCAGCAATGAGGAATTCCATTAAGACTAATCTTTTACATTTTGTTTCTGTACACTTAGTAATTTATTTGACTTTATGTTGGTGAATTACTTATCCATAACACTTACCCCAAAAAATATTTGTTAGATAATGGAGGAATACCAATAATTTACAATTATACACTAGTAGTCGCTTTAATTTTGAGTCATAAGCTTAAGTCAAAATCTCATAGGAATTGAAAAATAAATCCCAAGATTCATCCAGGTAAAACCATTTTTAAACTTCTGTTTTCAATTTTCAGTTTGGTTTCCTGAGTAAAAGTGTATGTGGATGATGGGAAAAAGGGAGAGGAAGAAAGAAGTAATGGCTACAAAAACAAGATTAATCAAACTTCAGTGACTTGATAGTAGTATTTAATGCCTTTACTTTCATTGTATCTGATCAAAACTATTACTAAGAATCAAATAAAACCAAACAACAAATTCCAGAAGTTAGACATTATTTGTTTCATAGCTGAACTATTCAAAATCAAATACATTTTTTTCCAGAGTTCCATCAGTTTAGAAAGACACTCAATCAATGGTTTTAATGTTCACACATATGTTTGCACTGTAGCCATTATGTCTTATCCTTCCTTCACAGAGGATGTCGGTTCCGACAATATGCTTTTCCAACTGAAGAAATTTGGGACAGCAAAATGCAATTATTTTGAAATGCACACCTGTTAAGCAACCAAAAGACAGTATCATGTATTCCCTACCCTCAAACTACAAACTGCCTGAGGCATTTTTCTCTGATAAAGAAGACACACTGAAAGAGGTATCATCAGGCTCCAGCGAGGCATGATTGAAATCCATCTCTTCTAATTCAGGAGGTAAATCTGACAGCAGTACCTGAGTCAGAAAAATCAATTAATTAAAAACAATTAGCATGTGAACATATTTTTCCAATTTTATGTTAATAGTTTCAGTCTTCTCATTTTAATTCATTCTTACTCATTTAAAGAAAAGAAACATTTCCTTTTCGGGATCATTTATATTACCTGAAAGAAAATAATTCATACACAAATAACAAAATATTAGATTTTAAGAGTACAGATTATGTAGAGTGAAACCCCAGGAAAAAGGGAAATCAGGAGTGAAATGAGCAACTGTTTTAAATCACATTCTTTGAGTATTTGAGATAAGTGATTTTCATGGCATTTTGAGTGTTCACTAACCACTGCCAATATATTTTGAAATTACATTCCTTATCAAAATAACACTATCCAATTGCGCTGCCCTATAGAGAAAAATATATTTCACAAAAGAATAATTTGTACTTCAGAGGGAGAAAAAACACAACAGTTAGGAAAGAAGTTAAACTATTCTACTTCAGACTAAGCTTTAACAACTTGAAATGTTTCTGTTTTCTTTTCTTAAACTATCCCTTTATCCAAAGAGGGTCAAGGATTCACCAGGGAACATTTGAATCAATGAATCCAGTGTGTAATGATGGGTCTAGAGGGTTGCCCACTTCTTTTTTGGAATAAATGGGATAAGCCAAGATTCATTAGCAAAGCTTTACCACAGTGTAATGGTTTTCCCTGGAGCTGCAGAACACAAGTTCATACTAGAGAAAAGAAATATATGATTAAATTTTACGTAGCTGACAGTGTTACTTCCCATCTGACCATAAGAAATGAAAGACTGAGTGATATTTTAGCTCACTGTACTGAAAATAATGCAGCATATCTGGACAATTTTTGGATATCAATACTTGTATTGTGGGCTTTGGGTGCAGTGGAACGTGAGGACCGAAGAAATAAGAACAATGTAAGCCTGAAACTACCTAACTAATATGAAATCCATTATTAAAATAAGACCGTATTCTTTTGTTCTCTTTATTAAAAGAAGAAACAGCCATAAATCTTATACTATTAAAGAGATATTTAACTTCCTACTGAAATAGACAATATTTAAAAAACAATAACCTGAAGATACTACATGTTTTCTAGGTTGTTAGGTTATGTAATAAGACACAGGGCCATATTAACTTTAAATGGTGATTCACTAAAATACAAAACTTTAGAAATCTAATATTTCAGACAGTATCATATATTTTAAAAACCCAGATTGTTTCATTGGGGTAAAATATTCTGTGACCCACTCATCTCATTGAACTTACCTAAATAAAGATCAATGGAAAAACACTTAGAATGCTTTTCAAATGAGAAATCAATGACACAATTATTTTCTTGTATTTCATAGAGTAAAAATTAATTCCTTCAAGAAATAAATCTTTACATATTCCACAGTGTAAAGATTAATCCTTTAAGAAACCACCTGGGTACATTTTATGCACTACCATTGATGTTGCCTATATTTTAGAACCATATTTTGAGATCCATTACACCCAGTTTCAACTATGAAAACCAGGTTCTACTTGGGTGCTGACTATATGTGTTACAAATTTCACTACCATTTTATGTAACTTTCTTTTTTCAGCCAATGTTTTGTCCATATCTTAGTTCATTACTCTTTTATCAGATAAAAATATAAAGAAGAAAAGTAAAAAGCCAATTACTTACTTTTCTTATTAATGATCTTGGAAATTGGATCAAGCAGTGATGGGGTTAGAATAGGAAAATAAAACCTGTGTGCTATTCTTAGATGTCAAGAGACATAAACAACTACCAGTTAGCTAGTCAATTAAGTCTGAATTAAAAGCCATGCTATAACTTTTGTGACCAAGATATTCCTATGTTGAACTTATTTTTAGTAGTTATTTAAAATGCACAATACTTGAGATCATGTTCAAGACCACCACCTTATTCATTTAAAATATGTAGTAAAGATGCCTAAAAACACACTTTTACATGCCATGAAACATACATAAGTCATGTAAATAAGAAATATGCCTAAATATAGCTGACAAAGCTATCTGAAGACCACTGCCTTAGGCTATCTGTATGTGACAGATGAAACAAATTTCATGAAACTAGACACAATACACATGTTGGTTTGAGTCTTATGAGTAAATTCATTTATTTTACATTTTGTGATTCAACATTGGTGAAATACATTAAGGCTTCTCTCTTGGAAAAAAAGGAATACTGTGGGATGTTCAGATTCTAAACTTTTTTCCTAAAGAAATCTGGAGTGGACATAAAGATATAGTTTTCCTTGGATATGAGATGAATTTTTATACTCTTGAGATTGATTACTGATTAAAAATGGCTTAAATTATTTCCTAATAATGGCTGCTTATGTGACATACAACTTATATTGAATTTTTCTGATAAGGAATCACCATTGTAGTATACAACTCAGAGGCAAATTTGATGTATTTTAGTATTGATGAAAATTTTAATATAATTACGTAACTATTTTTGCATGCTTAACTGATTTCTATATACACATTTCACATAAAAATATGAGACAGAACATGTAATTTAGGAAGAATTTGTAAACGAAAATCTGCAGTGACAAAAGACATCACTTTTCACCCTTGGGTTTAGAAGAAAACTAAACTAAACTAAGCTAAACTGGGAAAAGTAAATGATGCTCTGTGGTCACAAATAATTTAACAAAGGGTGTGCCCTGGTTACTCAGGTGTTAAACCCATGCTTGGGGTGTTGTTCACATACAGACCAACGACCTGGGTTCTGTAGCCCTGGGCTGGGTAACAACTACCATGAACAACTAAATAAATGAAGTGCTTCTTCTTCATTTTCTTCTTTCCATCCTGTCTGCTGTCTCCCTGCCTTTGTTCATGTCTATTTCTTTCCTCTTAAAAAAAACAGAATTTGACAAAGGAATTTCGTATTTTCTTAACGATGAACAACACATCATGAAACAGAGTGTTTTCAAACATTGGTGAACTCTAGTAGGGCTGGACGTTACTAAAATCCAGAAGACAGGCACATGCCTTACCTCCTTCATTGACAAAAGGACCCAAAATATGTGCTTCTGCAGTAAAGGTAGCTCCTTCTCTAGAAAACATTTTAAGGAATTTCTTAAAAATCAATTAAATCCCTACTTAAGGCTAGGTTGGAATTAACAAAGAATGTTAAACAGTTATTTTGATTATCCAGTAAATCAGCACATAAATTGCAATACTTATTTTCAAGAAAATTGTGTAAAAAAGATCGTGAAGTAATTTTCTTCTTGCCAAGTGGGAATGAAGCATAAAAATGAAAAACATAATAAAATAGGAAGAACCATTTTCAACATTATATTGCAACTTATTGATCTGTTCTGGAACTTACCTGCTGTTGTTCCTTATCATCAGCTTTCATAGCTAGTATCAAGCGTCTAACAAATGTCTGAAGTTTAAAGTATTTTTGCTTTTGAATTTCTAGTTCATTTTCAATGAATCTAACTTCTTCATTCTAAAGGAGAAAATATCAAACAATGCAATTACCCTTTGCAAACCTAAGACTGTACATGTCTGATGCACAATAAAATTCTAAAAATACAACCAAATTAGAGAAGCAATAAAGATAAAATTTTAGTGTAAAGGGATATAAAGCACAGAAAGAAATTACCCTATTACTCAAAGACTGCCTTTCAATCTAGCACCAATAAAAAAATTGCAAATTCCCAAATCCAACCAAATTCCAATAAGAGAATTCCCTTCTTGGAAATATTCCCTCTATGCTAAACCTAATTAGCAGTTGGATTACGATTAAAAATAGACAGAACCCAAGTAAAGAGCAATGACAGATGCAGTAATACTTAATGTACCATTCATAGAGCCAAATACTGATGACTTTTAAAGATTATAATTTTGTACCAAGAAGGGAATGAAATTATTATCAAGGTTGTTTTAAGTAGTTTGCTAAGCCCCTCACCTTTATGCAGGAGTCTCTTATTCAGAATTTCCAATGCACCAAAGGTGTACTGTGTACACTTTAGTAGGTTAATTAACCTCTCTGAAATTCTGCTTACTCCTTAGTAAAATGGGTTAATGCTAGTAGTCTTTGATAGTTCTAGTTTTGAGATCTAGATCTAGAAATGATATCATGACCATGAAAGTGCTTTGAATAGGTTTACTATTAAAGCCACAGAGTATCAAGAAAGTGTGGCATTGGTAAAAGGTATCTATAAGTGGAATAGAATATACCAATTTATTTATTTTTGACAAAAATGCAAAAGTGATCAAGTAACAAGCACAAAAGGATAATCTTTAAATAAAATAATGGTTAAACAATTATAAATCCACACCCCTCAAAAATAAATGATTATTAACCCTTACTCTTCCCATTATATAGAAAATATAGCAATAAATGGACATAGACTTAAAAGTAAAACCTAGATATAAAAGTTCTAGAGAAAAGCGGAAGAGAAAATGTGTGTCCTTATGTTAGACAAAAAATTCTCAATAGCACACAAAAACAAGACTTAAAAGAGAGACTTCATTGAAATAAAAAAAACAAAAACATTTGTTCTTCAAAAGACATTGTTAAGAAAATAAAAATGCAAGCTACGCATTGGAAGAAAATATTTATAAATCACATATCCGTTAAAGGACTCACAGTCAGAAAACATAAAGTACTCTTATAACTCACTTATAAGACCAGCAAAAGAATAAAGAGAAGGCAAAATATTTGAACGCATACTTCATAAAAGAAGATATGTGAATAACCAATAAACACAAAAAATGCTTAGTATCATTTGTCATTAAGAAGATGCGAATTAAAACCACAGTGAGATACTACTACTAACCTTATACAATGGGGAAGTTAAATAAACTGAATGAGGAACAATTAGAAGTCTCAAACACTGCTCTTGGGAGTATAAAAATGGAACATCCGCTTTGGAAAATGTTTTGGTGAATTCTTATAATATTAAGCATATTATTTCTTAGCATCTGATTCATCATTTCTACTCTTAACTATTTATCTAAGGGAAATGAAGCCACATGTTCACAGAACACATAAATGAATATTCACAGAAGTTTTATTCATAATAGTCCCAAACTGGAAACAACCCAATTGCTCATCAGCAGATGAATGAACAATCTGTGATCAAAATTACACGATGTCCACTTGCTAACGCTCATTTTAATCGATAAAATGGTGAATTTTATTGCATGAAAATTATATATCAAAAATCCTGATATAACCTGAATATATGAATCAATCTGCTGAATGATATAACTTTCAATTATAGTAAAACTGGAAAAAAGATTTTTGAGAAAATTGCAATTATCTTTTCGGATTAAATTATCTTTCCTGTTAACATTTTAAGATTACTTTGAATATTTATGATATTTTTGTGTATGGAAAGAATGACTGTGTGCCCAAAATTTCAGATGGTCCCAAATATATCTAATAAGATTGGATACTGATTAACAAAAGAACAACATTTATACATCTATGCAGAAACTATATTGACATATAGATCAATAGATTTTGTCAAAATTCAATAAGAATAAAATCAAGTATGGCGTGCTGTCAGAGTTAGCCTTTCAGGTTAGTAATCAGTGACACTAATAAGAGGATACTTCTATTCATATTCATTTAGTATTTACTTGCGGATTGTTTTTAAACTTCTAGAACAGGGATAGAATAGGTCTTCGGAAGTTGCAATTCAAGATAAAGTAAACAAAAGTCATTGGAAAAAATATTGCCTTTATAGCATTTAAAAACAAAAATTGGTTTTAAAAACAGCATTGTCATAAATTTCACATTAACCACCACTATACACTATTCTACCTTACTGTTTTATTAATAGCTACTCTGATTCAACAAACTTTCTATTTAAAACCATAACCACTAAGTCAGTCAGAAATAATTAAAATTACTGGCACCCTAACAAAATATCCAAGTTGCCTGCGAGGGTGAATGCAGAGGCTAGGATGTTTCACTTTTCAAATGGGTGTAAAATAAACCAGTATATAAGTGCTGTAAAAATCTGTCTTGTTTAATAATTTCTTTTAATTAATTCAGAATTTAAAATTGTTTTACCTTATAATCCAAGATAGAATTCACTTGTTCTACTTCAGAGTTACTTATCATGTCACTTTCTTCATCATCAATGATTTCTATTTTCTGTAACACAAGTAGAAAAGGTTTTATAAACATATGCCTGATGATCATAACCATATTCAGCAATGTATAGAACATGTACATTCAGCGTTCAGTTTTAGTGGTGTGGTTATCTAGTCTAGGTTCTCCAGAATAAATTCTGATAACTCACTGACTCCTTAATGTTACACCCAGAATATTTCTTAGTCACTTCCTTCTAAATTTAATTGATTGATGACTGTTGACAAAATAGAAAATTATTTTAATACTATTTGAAATAGAAAAATCCCTGAAAAAAACAGGCATTAAATTTCTTCTTAAATAAATGTCCCCTAGTGATGGGGAATTTGCTTTCTGTAAGTGTGGTCTATATAATGGTTATCATATCTAATTGGTAGCCAGGACTTTCTTTTTTAAGTCCTCATATACTCCTTTTTTGCAACTTATGATATAAAATATCAACATATGACTTTAATTTCAAAGTCAAGTACACTTTTTAAAAATCACTTATTTACTGCATCCATTAGATAGACAATTTAAAACATATTTATCACATAATGATGAAAACAGCATGGCAATTTGTTTCCTTCATTGTGCAGAAAGAAAAGAGTGGGAGGGAGAGAGAGGAAGAAGGAGGAAGAAGAAGAGGAGGATTAAGATGCAGCATTGTTTGTATAAAATCTTGTACACAGTAGGTACTAATTAAAAAATCTGTTAACAGAATGAACAAAACAGCTGAAAGTCAATAAAAACAGTGACCAATAAACTCCAATCATAGGGGAAGGTAAGCTTTCTATTTGTGAGAGCCCTTCCCCCCAAAAAAAGCCAGAAACTGAAGACAAAATCAACTCTAAATATTTCCTTTGAATATGAAATCACAGTTAAGAAAAAAAAAATCACAATTTTAAGCACTGCCATCACAAAAAAAATAAAAAAAATAAAGCTAAGTTTGTGTTAGTCACTTGTCAGTCTTAAGAATAAGCATATTAATATATTAATAACAATATAACAAAATCAAACTTCTAATTCATTAATGTGTATGGTGATTAAAAGTCACAAACTCGGAATGATCATATTTGATACATTGCCTATAAGGATATATACCATAATACGGTTTATGATCTGCAGAGATTTCTGAGTCAGGAGGACAGATGCAATGAAATTGCTTTCTACCATTGCCTGGAAATTAATCTAATGTATTGTTTTCTATTATAATCACCATAAATTGGGGTTTAATCATATTGGCTATTCTCACCAGAACTCAGATTTCATAGTTTTTTATGTTGTTTCTTAGATTCTTTACTTATTTTGGTTTGGTTCTGGGATAAAGAAGCTAAACAATGCAGGAAGGAAGGCACCAAGAGTCACTGTGTATATAAGTGCATATAAATAAATCTTATGTGATTTTGTTATTTGTCATTCAAGAATAATTGGGGGAACTCAAAAATTTTAGGCATAGTAGATCAACCTTTGAGAATTTGGAGTTCTGTCTCTGAAAAATCAATTGTTCTTGAAAACTTAGATGCCGTAGTGACTGTGAGTCATCCCATGCCAAGATTTAATTCATTATCTTCAAATGTATATTGCAGAGAAAATCATGCTAGAATAGCCATGTCTTTAGGAAAATTGAAGTTACAGTAGGCAAATAATTTTATTTAAATTATACAGTATAACTCAAATTTAGAGGAAAGAAGATTATTGGTGGAATTTTAAGAATATTAGCACAATTAATAATGGTGAAAAACAATTACTGATACCTATCTAGTGAAAACACTATTTTGTCTCAGAATAAAAGCTTGTTTTTCATTTATTCATTTCCACTGAATTTAGTGTTAGAAGGGCTAAACATCAGCATAAATCAATACTGAAATCAATAGATTCAGTCCTAAACTATATTCAGCATAGGAAAAACACTGCTATATATTGTTGATGTTTAATAGAAAAACAAACAAATTAAGAATACTTACATGGAGGTCAAGATAAATTTTAAAGTTACAGACATTTTAACAGAAATTCATTATAAGAACCATTTAAAAAGTTATAATCAAGTACAAAACACTGATTCAAAAGCAAAAACAAAAGAAAAATGTCATTTGTCTTACGTCTAACTTCAGTTTAATACTATCTTGATTTTTTTATTACTTGATGGAATTAGACATGTTAAAAGAGCTGCTTTAGGAATATATCTATAAACTAAAACCAAATTTAATCAAAACATAGCCTGCTTATACCTGATATACAATATTTAATACTGTCTTTATTCCATTACTACTTTTTAAAAGATGACTAATACGATGAGGGATAAGAGAGAAGAGACCACGAAAAAACTAACTGGCAAAAACTTAGGACCCCTCCAACCTTACAAGCTCTCTCAACAATTAGGACAGCTGCTAGCCCTGAATACACCCAAAGGGAGGTTATCTCCCCTGGGTATATAATTTAACTATGATCTCCTCTTTCTCTCTTCTTCCCCCTCCCCTCTCTCCCTTATCTTCTCTCTCCTTTCTCCCCTCTCTCTTTCTGCTGTAACCCCTGAGCTGTATGCATCATTCCTGTTTAGTTGTTTTGCAATAAACTTGCCACATTTTGTTGGGACAAGATGTCTCTCCCTGAATTATTTTCAGGATGAACTTCACACTCGTTGGTGCCAAATACATCATAACAGAGTCCAATTTAACTAGCAAGAAGGAAAAATTCCAAACACACTCTAGGTAGGCATGATCTGAACAGAGACCATAACATCAGGAATTCTTAGATACAAGTTCAGAACCAACAAAGTCTTCCTTCATGAACACAGGCTAAATTCTGAATCAATCTGTTCTTTGCTAAATGTGATAAAGAAAAGTAACTAATTTTTGTTACATATGTATTAAGCATTATTTTTTATATTTTTAATCTCCTAAATAAAAATGAGGTACAAATGGCAGCACTCTAAGTTTCATTTATTTAATTCAAAGATGTATGATTTCATTAGATGTAGGTCTGTTTTTGTTTGTGAAATGGAACTAGACTTTATTCTGATAATGGTGATAATTGTCACTAGCAAGAAGCATACACTTGAAATCCATTATGCAGTAAGGAAATAATTTTAAAATGAACATACCATATTATCTGCGGATACTGCATGGTGGTCCTCCTTTTGAGTCCTTGCCTCATTTGTAACAACTTCACTGGACTCTCCTATTAAAAAAAAGAAAGTTATGATTTCATTTATTTCATTCTTCGAAACTTTGAAAATACTTTTTTTCAAGATCACTTAAATAATTTTTCTATTGCAAAATGACAGAACCGGAAATACACTTTATGCTTTCACAAGCAGTTCTACTTCTAATCACGTGTTCTAAGGAATTATGCATGGATGGGTGCAAATATAAGGATTGGTACAATGTGTTGCTTACAAGTGAAAGGATGGAAGCAATTTATATGCTTAGCAATGAAAGATTGGAGAAACCATTCAGGACTTATGCCTACATTAAAAACTATGAAACCATTAAAAATGAAGTCATCTAATTAATAATAAAGAAAATATTTCTTATCTATTGAAAAGTGAATAAGTGAAGGCAACAAATCATACTATGTAGATACACTGTCTTAATTTTGTAAAAGAAAAAAATGCATTTTCATGAAGATTAAAAAAAAGTGACATTATTTTTACCAAAACATTAGTATTGCCAATTCTGAATGCAATTACAGGTGATTTCAATTTTTCTTCTTTTGCCTAATTTTGCTTATTTTGATAATTATTTTCTTCCATTTACTTACTTAAACTTAAATATTTTCTACAATGAAAATATGAGAGAAAACTGATAATTTTCAAAAGTATGATATAAAACTAAAATTATAGTATATTTTCACTTTTGTAAAATACATATATATATGTGAATATACACACACACACACCCCAATATATATGAAAAGAGAAAACACTGGCAAAAATAGTCCTTCGTCCTCATTTTAGTAATGGTTATCATTGAGGGGTGGGATTATTTTTAATTTTTATTGTATTTTTCACTATTTGCTATGATGAATACAAAATCCTTTTATGATAAAAATGTAATATTACAAATATACAATAATTAAAAAGAGAAATTAATCCCTAGAAACCATTTAGGAAAAACCTCACTGTGTTTAGCTTAGGGAAGTGGCTATTTCACAGCATAGATTGTGTGCAGGTAAAACCCTGTCTTAGAGTATTCCTACCTCTACCATTCAGAAAAACAGGGAAGCAGTGTTACTCTCTTCTTTCTTTATAGTCATGGCATGGAGATTATTTGGATAAATACTAATGGAAGTTCTCAGTCCTTTGGTAACTGACATTTTACCATAGAAAGCAGCTCAAAAATTTTTATCAACCCTGCTAAGGAGGTACCCTTTATGAGCATGCAGTATCATTTAGAGGAAAACAATGCTGAGCTCACATATAAATGCATAGAGAATTAGAATTTAACATATTCCGGGACACTTTACCAGACTTTTAATGCAATGCCCACTATAAGTTCAATTTAATTTTTTTATATAAAACTTCTTAGACAGGAAATTTTGCTCATTATTTAGATATTTCAAATCATAGATATTTCAAGTTCTGTATGATTGTCAACTAAATGAGATGAAGAGAAAATAAACTATCATCAGGTTTAGTTGCACAGTTGGTATTAATATTGGTGACCTCAGAACGAGGGTTACAGTGGTCATAAAAAATATCTACTGCTATCATTCTTTATAGGTTTGCCTTTTATTCTTGTTCTCACTTGCTCAAAAATTCGTACATAGTTTGGCTTTATTGACAATATATTCATGCATGGTTTGATTTTTATAGGGTGTAAATTTTTTAAAAATATTGATGATTTCTAAAATAAAAATTTGAGGTGGTGATATAGCTGAATGCATGTTTTCTTTAGCTTTCAAATAGCTTTCACATTAGTGAAAATTTGAAAGTTAAACTTTGTCACCATGTCCAGTTATTCGTCAAGTAAAGTAGCTCTGCCAATTGGAAAATAAGCAAATAGGAAGAATTATCAATCAGTAAAATCTCTATGTGGTGGTCATATGATCACATTAAGTACCTGTATACAGAATTATCTTTCATGAGCACAACCATATAATAGATACATCTGACAAGAGGCTTTATTGCAAAATTTAATGTTGTAGATGTTAATTGTTCCATATTTTAAACAATTTGCCTTTCAAGATAGTAAGAAATCTTTAAATTTCTCAACTGTAAATATATTTTGGTAGACACAAATTGAAATGAAGGAACTGAGTCTTTTACTTGTGCTAGAATTTTCAGTCTGGTAAGAGGAAGCCACATAGATTTTTTTTATCAATCCAAATCACACCTTTCTTTTCACCTTAACATAACGAAAGGAAAAATAAATGTGAGAGTTTAAGCGGGGAGGTTGAAGGCAGAAGTTAGAGTCAGTCGGAAGTTTTATTTCAGGGAGGTTTCACTTTCTCAGAAGTGAAACAACAGAATAAAAGCTACTGCTAAGTTTACAACATTTTGGTAACTTTGGATAAACTTTCTTTTATTGTGTTTTTAAAAACAATATGTGTTTCTGCTTGAAATTTCTTCCTAGAAATTTTAATGCAATTTTAGTTCATTTTTACCAAATAACATGTAAACCCTGATTGTAGCCATTCTTAGACATTTAGAAAACTCTAACACTGTTGAATAAACAGCTGTATTTTAAAGGAAACTGAAATCCATGTTACTAGGTTTTTGAAATAGTATGGGTAGCTACTCTGATTAATCTGTCTCTATATAACTAAGATATAATTTTTGGAGAAATCAAAGTAAACATACACTTAACTGCATTTTCAGATGTGAAAGAGAATATAGTTAATATAATTTAAAAGTAAAATACTAGTATAGGCCAGATGATACAACTCAATCATCAAAAAAGAATCACAAAGTCAAATAAATCAGATTAGTATTCTCCATTTCCAAAATGAGGAAGAGATTCAGAGCTATATTAAAAAAGGCTATTTGTCAGTATTAAAAATTATTTAATTGTTTGGTTTCTGTTGCAATTTCTGATGAGAATGGAAAGGTTACCATGCTGCTGTGAAAAATAAGCCACTTAGAAGAATTATAGGCAATCTCATTTCCTATGAAGTGTTTTTTGATTCATGTACTACATTCTCTCTCCTTTTTCTCTTAAGGTCTTGATTACTATTCCATCTGTGTAGAGAACATTATTAAATGACAAAAGATGACAGTGTAGGAGAAGAAGTCCATTATCAACTTTAAAATTAGTTCATTTTTTAACATTAGCTACATTTGTAATTGATTTTTCCATTAGTTTACAATACTATGTAAGTTTCTAGGAAAGATTTTTTAAACTCCCTTTTGGGTAAGACTTGAGAGTTGGTAATGAAAACCCCCTTTGGAGCTTACATATTTTTCTTTTGTTAAAATATATTCTCACAACTCTCCCATCTAACCACAGAAGTATACAGTTCCCTATTTCTCCACTATCCCTCAAATAGCTGCCAGTCATCAGTATTTATAGGTCCATTTATGAATCACTAAAAATATTCAAGTATTCCTAACTACATCCAATTTATTATAGATTAATAGAAGACAAAAATGGCTTAATGAACCAATGCTACTTATATTTCAAATGTTGAGAGAGAGAATACTTGAAGACACATAACTTTTCAAACACTTGGTTGTAAACTGCATGGTCCTCTCAATATTAGCAATGTTTATATCTCTTTTATTGCTTAACCTACCACAATCTGCTTTCTTCCCCCCTTCCCAATGCGGTTGCTTTTTCAAAAAACACTTTAAACACCCAAGCAGTGGAAGTTTGTCACATATGTAATCATGTCATCATCACAATCCAGGATATAAACATAACCTCCAAAAGATTCCTTGCATCCCTGTCTATGTATGTGTGTGTATGTGTGATAAGAACACTAAACAAGCAAATCATTCACTTAAGCTTTTAGGTATACAATCTTTTATTGTTAATTATAGGCACAATGGCATTTAGCAGATTTCTGGAACTTGATTCGCTAGTACAATTATAAGTTTTTACCCACTGAATGGTAACACCTCATATCCACATGAGGATATCATATCCTATCTCTGGTAATCATGTTCAACAAATAGTGTAGGGAAAATTGATTAATTCTTTGGGAAAATAGTATTAGAGATTTTCTCCAAACATCTTAAAGGTATATTCTAGGTGGAATGAATATCAAGTTGTAAAAAAAGAAACCATAAGTATACAAGAAGCAAATATAGGGTTATATTTACCTGATTATAGCTCAAAGGAGGACTTTGTAATCATGATAGCAAGGAAACCAAAAAGAAAGGACTAGAATATTTGATAACAAAGTTTATTTTAAAAAGTGCTGGCAACAGAAAATGCCATAACTAAAATTAAAAGGTAAATAATAATAATTGGATTTTATGGTGTTAATATTCTAATCAATAAAATGAAAGCAAAATGAACCAATCACAGATACAAAAAACTTTATATCGTATGATTCAAATTATATGTAATGCCTAGGAAATACAAATTATATAGTGAGAAAGCAGATCGGAAACTGCCTGGGTTTGAAGGTAGGAGTGGGGATTATTTGCAAAGAGCATCAAGAAAAAATTTTGAAGTGATGAAAATATTCTAAAATTGTTCTGATGGTGATGGCTGCACAATTCTATAAAATTTACTAAAATTATTGAAATAGACATATACAATGGACAAATTTACTGATATGTAAATCAAATCTCAATAAAAGTGTTCATTAAAAAAAGATGTCAGAAGAGACTGTTTCTATGCTTCATATCAAATGAAAAATACTTCTCATGGGCAAATAATATAATTTCATATTATTATTTGAATTTCCATTTAGAAAAACAGTAATATTATAAAGGTAATGCACTCTAATTTCCTTATTTTTCAGATAAGGAAATAAGAGCCTGATGAACTAAATTATTTGCCTAATCAAGCTAATGAAAGAGCTAGGACTTAGAACCAGGTTGCTTTAATATCAACCAAATGTTTGTAATAAATTATATCATAGTCTTCCTCATTACAATGTATTTGTGATGATTTAATCTAAATTGACTGGAATTACAATAAAATATAAGCAGCATTTACTTAATTATGATGGACTATTGTAATAATTAATACTTCTAAATATGGGAGGTCATTATGATAGATGAATGTTTCTTGTGATAACTTGATGTGGGAGAATGTGTAGATAAGATATTAAAAATAAAAAAGATAAAATGTGAAATATTTGGGTGAAGAATTGGAGAAAACTATTGACTCGGTGGGAATGTCAACAGGTACAGCATTTATAGAACACAATATTGAGGTTGTTCAAAATAGAGTTATCATATGATTCATCAATCCTTTTTCTAATTATATGCCCAAAGGAAATAAAAAGTACATCAAAGAGGTATCTGTGCTCCTGTGCTCACTGCAACATTTTTCACAGTAATCAAAATATGGAAAAACCTAAGTGCCTATCAATGATTAATGAATGAAGAAATTGTGGTATACATCTCATCCTCCACAGGCATAGACATACTATTCAGTCTTATAAAAAGATATCCTGCCATATGTGATGACAGAGATGACCTGGAAGACATAATACTAAGTTGAATAAGCCAGACACAGAAAGAAAATAGGTGCAATATCTCACTTATAATACCGGTCATAACATATAAAGTTGTAGCATGAATAAGTCTAGAGATCTAATGTACAGCATGAAAATGGTAGATTATGGTTTAACAATACTATACTGTAAATGGGAAATTTGCTAAGCAAGTAGATATCAGTTGCACTCACAACACTCAAAAAAGGTAATTATGTGAGATGAATATGCTAATTAGCGTGAATGTCATAATAATTTTATTATTTCTGTGTAAATAAACATCATGTTGTACACTAAGTATATACAATTACCAAAATTAGAAAAAAATATTTCCTTTCAAATATTTAACCAAATTAATATTTTGAAGACTTTAGATTTGAAGTGCAGTAAACTGAAAAGCAAATAAATATGTATCAATTTACAAAAGTTATTATTAGGACATGTAGCACATAAAATACCTTGAGAGCTTCCTTCAGATAAACAAATGGATACTTCATCATTTCTGTCATTATCCTCTCCTCCTTCAGGACACGTTTCCTCTCCTGGTGTGAGTGCAGACAAAGAACCAGATTCAGTCTGCTCAGAAAAATCAGCAGGGCCTCCTCTTGGAGGTGGAACTTCAATCCCCATTAAACGATATTTCCTTCTTCGATTCCCAATCCAAGTCTTTATATAAGAAACACAAGGAGTATTGTAAATATGGAAAACTTAATAGCTCTTGCCATTAAAATAATGAATGGATGCTGTATAAACCATGAATAAAAATAATAAAATAGAAATAATGAAAGGTTATTACTACTCAAGCAAGATAAAGACAATGTTCTTTAAAATATTAGCAGAAATGTTTACCTAAATATTCAGACGTTCAAGCAAAATGCAGTCCATTGCAAAATGCTATTTTTTTCTAGATAATATAATCTACCAAATCTTTCAAAAGAAACAAAATAAGTTCTTTTCTTAAAGGGACCAGGCATATAACTGCAACAATTAGTTCAGATCTTTTTACCAAACTTGCTTTTTCTAGGTGGAAATGTGCCTATATTTGTAATGGTTCCCTGAGTATTTTAAGTACCTAAAGTTTCATTTTATTGCATTTAGAACCAGTTTTTGATAGTGATATTCATTATTTCTTTAGTTAAAAATGCTAAATTCCATTTAGGATATTGAAATTGCATCTCAGTCACACCTACCACCAGAACCAATTTTAAAACCTTATATGCTTAAATGAATTTAAAGTCACAGGAAGTGGCAAAGATAGGTCTCAAGCATTCTTAGTTTCCTCCAGTTATAGCTTACATTAATTATAGCACAATAACGAAGACAAAAAATTGAATTTCACACACAATATGTGTATATGGCTTTATGCTCCTATATCACATCTTTCTTCTTGCCCTCCTTCCCATCATTCCCAACTCAAGGCAACAACTAATTTCTTTTCCATCGTTATAATTTTGAGATGAAATAAAAGCTGAATCACACAGTACGTAATATTTTGAAATTGACTTTATTCACACAGCATAATGTCCTGGAGATTTAGTCAAACTGTGTGCAATAATATTCATTCCATTATATTGTCAAATAGTATTCTATTGCAATTATGTACATTTTTCTGTTTTCTTTACAATGTTTCTTCAATCATTCATTCATTGAAGATTACTTGGGCTATTTCTGAGTTTTGCTGTTGCATATAAAACATCAATGAACAGTCATGTATAGGTTTTCATGTAGATACAAATTTTCACTTCTCTAGGCTAAATGCCCAAGAATACAATTACTGGATCATAGGTAATTACAAGTTTCATTTTGTAAGAGACTCGTCAAATTGTTTCCAGGGAAGTTGTATGATTTTATGTTCCCATCAGTAACACGTGAAAGATCCAGTTTAAATACTGACATTTTTGCTAATATTTGGTATGGTCCATATTTTAAAATTTTAGTTGTTCTCATTGGTGCATGTAATAGTAAACTGAATTTTTAATTTGTTTTCCCAAAATGGTTAGTGATGTTCAACATATTTTCTTGTCATCCATATATCCTCTTAAATGAAAGTTTCTATAACTTTTACTCATTTTCTAATTGAGTTGTTTTTTAATGTTGAATTTTGAAAGCTCTTTATATAGTCTCATGATTTTTGTCAGCTATGTGGTTTTGGAAATATTTTCTGCCAATCTATAATGGATATGAGTTCTTTGTCAAATAAGTGGATTGCAAATATTTTCTTCCAATTTATAGCTTATATATTCAATGTCTTGGTCTTTGGTACTACAAACATTTTTAATTTTGTTGAAGTCCAAATTATTTTTTATTTTATGGACTGTCTTTTTAGTGTCATTCTTAAAAATTTCTTAAACAAGCCTTAGATTTCTAAGACTTTTCCTGACACTATTTTCTGAAAGTTTTATATTTTTATTTTTTATGTTTGAATCTATATTATTTTTAGTTAATTTTTGTACAAGATGTGAGGTCTAAGTCAAGATTCATTTATGTTTTCTATACCTATGAAATTGTTCTAGCATTGCTTCTTGAAAGGACTTCTTCCATTGAATTTATTTTCTACTGGGTAAGCAGTGGCAGTTTGTACTTTATGAGAAATTTATCCATTTCATCTAAATTGTCAATCTGTGTATGTAGAGTTGTATATAGTACTCTCTTATTCTTTCTATGTCTGAAAAGTTTATAGTAAAATTTCTTGGTTCATTCCTGATATTAGCAAGCTACGTATTTTCATTAAAAAATCTGAACACTTTTATGTTTATATAAAAATATTAGACAGAAGCCCCTCATAACTGTCATATAACCCTTACCTCCAGTAATTCCACTAATTTTTAGTATCTTTCTAAAATAAACCTGAATCAACATTAGAAGGAAGATGGTAGTTGAGGTTGTTCTCTGATAGCAGGATGTTTTCAGAGACAATGCTAGTGGGGAGCTCCTCAGCACCTTAGCAGCTTGAGAAAAGTATCAACTACATTGGGAGGACTCACTCTTGGAGGAATGGCATATGCTAGGAAGTTTGAAGGTGGGTGTGAGAAGCTCTCAGAATGCAGCAGCTGGGAAATCTTTTGCAGCTACAGCATTGACAGTGACATCAGGCACATTCAGCAGACTGATGAGATGTCAGACTTAGGTCTAATCCTAAGGAGGGAGGAGCAAAGATTGATGGTGACAAGGAATTTGGTCTGAGATAAAACCCAAAGCAAAGTGATTTGACTCAGAACACCAGTCCCCATAAGGGTTAGGAGCACAGTGGAAAGGACAGCAGTCTTTCCAATTTATGCCTTTAGGCCAGTGCTCAAGCAGAGGGATCTCCAGTATGACAGTCTTTGGACTGCTGTACCCAGTTCTGGGGACCCTGAGAGAACTTCCCTATGTGATACCAGCAGAAACAGGCTTCCTAAACAACTGTCTGATCAAGACAACATCTACCCTTTTCCCTTTCCCACAGCCTGGTCCCCCCTCCCATCAATTGTCATCTTCCACTCTCTGACACAGCAAAAAGAAAACACATGCTATGAAAGCCTGCAAGTGTCAAAAACATAAAACAAGAACATGGCTTGCAAAACTGACAAAAATTAACAGCTCAGTAATATGGGTGCATATAATGGGAAGAAAAAGAACACAATACATTTCAAAATCTCAAGATGTTATGGCAACACCAGAAAATGAGAGTTTATCGAAAAATACAAAGACATAGATGATAAGTTCTTTTTAACAGAAAAAGAATACATAGTTGCAATCATAGATATTCAGAGATGTAAAAGAAAACTCAGAAAAACAAGACAATTAGCTCAAAAATGCAATTAAGGAATAGAAAGAAGAAATTGAAGTCTTATAAAAGAAACTGAAAGGGAGTCAAGAAGTAAGAATGGAATAAATAATATCGAGAGTACCAAGAAATTTATGAAACAGAGTTGACCAAATGCAGGAAAGAAGCAGTGATCTGGAGGATAGAAATGTAGAAAGGAGCCACGTGAAAGAAGAGAAATATAACATGTAAAAAATACATGAAACAATCTGAGAAATATCCAATTCCATTAGGAAAGGGAACGTAAAAATAATGGGTAACTCAGAAGATGAAGAGAAAAGAAGAGAACAGAGAACAGATTAAAGAAAAATGCTGAAAACTTTCCAAGCCAGTGGAAGTAAATGAATATGAAACCAACAGAATTCCTAATTATCCAAATGCAAAAAAAAGCCAAAACCCTACACCAAGACTTATAGTTGTGAAACTCTCAAAAATCTAAGGCAAAGAAATAATTCTAAAGGTTGCCAAGGTGAAAAAGCAGGTAATTTATAAAGTTACTCCCATCAGGCTATTGTCAGACTTCTCAATAGAAGCCCTACATGTGAGGAGAGAATGGAATGACATTTTCAAAATAGTACAAATAAAGTGGCCAGCCAAGAATACTAAATCCAGCAAAACACTCTCTCAGATTTGAGGGGAAAATAAAGGTTTTCCCCAACAAACAAAAGCTGAAGGAATTTGCTGCCATGATACCTCCTCTAGAGGAAATGTTAAAATAGACTCTTTTATCTACCCAAAGAAAAGAAACAATACAAACAACGAATGAAAGCAATAAATAAACAATAAAAGAAAACAAAAATGAAAATGGCAAATGCTTGCATATCAATAATTGGAGGGAATTATGATAAGCGAGATAAGACAGAAGGAGAAAAACATCATATCATATCAATCATATGAAATGTATAGAGATATTGAACAAATTAAGTTAACTGAAAATAAGCTTTAAAAATAAACCAAATCAAACAACAATAGACATTTAACCCCCCAAAAAGCAAGTCGGTGTGTGCAGGAAGAGATTGCAGAGGGCAGGGGGCAATCTGGTAAAGGGAACTCATTTATAGTGAAGGAAAATAATTTTATTCTAAATGCACAAGTAACTTTTAAAACTCAACAATAAGAAAATGATCTAATTCAAAACTGAAAAAGACAGTCATCTCACTGAAGTTATTTTACCTGATATGTTTTACAAGGATGTTCTCCCAGTTTCTGGCTTATATTTTCATTATCTTAAGAATGCCTTTTGTAGATGAAAAAATTTTAATTTTAACTAAGTCTAACTTACCACTTTTTATTTTATTTTATGAATCTTGCTTTTGGTTTTGTATTTAAGAAGTCATAATCAAACTCAAGATCACCTAGATATTCTCCTATATCTTTAGAAGTTATAGTTTTGCAGTTTACATTTATATCTAATTATAGCTTTGCAGTTTGCATTATGTTATAATTCATCCTTGCTTTTGTGAAAGGTAAGGTATGTATTTATATTATTTGTTTGCATGGGGTTGTTCGGTTGTTCCAGCACTATTTGTTAATAAGTCTGTCTTTTTTCCATTGAATTACTATGGTGCTTTTGTCAAGATCAGTTTTGTAAATTTCCTCCTATAGTTATTGTATTTATTTTATTAGATTTATATCTAAGCATTTCATTTTGAGGTTGTTAATATAAATTCCATTACAATTTCCTATAATTTTTTAATGTCTTTGTGTTTATTTTGATCTTGTTCTATTTTTTTGAGATGAGATTAGACTATTGATTTGATATTTTTTTTCTAATCTATTATGAATTTTCCTCTAAGCGCTATTTTAGCTGCATTTTAGTCACAATTTTGGCATGCAGTATTTTTATTCTCATGCTATTCCATGCAATTTTACTTTCAATCATCTCTACTGCTTCTTCCTTTCTTTATATGGATCCAAAATTCTGAACTATGTTATTTTCCTCTCTCTGAAGAATTTCTTTTGACATTACTTGCAAAGCAATTTTGACAACAAATACCCTCAATGCTGTTCATCTGTGAGAGTCTTTATTTCATCTTAATTTTTGGAGGATAATTTCAAAATTAGATAATTTTATGTTGGTAGTGCTTTTCTCGCACTTTATATGTTCTAATCCACTGTCTTCTTGATGGCAAGATTTCTGAGAAGTTCAAATATAAATTTTACTTTGTTCCTTATTGGTGAGATATCTTTTCCCTTTTTTGCTTCTTTCAATATTTTTAATCTTAATTTTTGGTGTTCTGCAATTTGAATATGAAGTACTTAAGTGTATTTTGTGTTTTTGTTTGTTTTGACATTTACTGTGCTTGATGTACTATGAGTTTCTTGGAGGTTTGATTTGTTGCCTGACATTATTAAAAGGAAAGTTTCAGTCATTATCACTTTAAATATTTCTACTGTTCCTCTCTCTAGGTGATTATCTAAATGAAGTAAGTCAGATTACAAAATGATTTCATTCATAAGTGAATTATAAAGAAGCAATACAAACGAGCAGACAAAACGAAATGATAACAATCCGTTTGGTCCTGACAACAAAGCTAAGGTTATCAGAAGGGAAAAGGGTAGGGGGTGGGAGCAAAGTTAGAGGGGATCCATGGACAGTTATCCATGGAGGGTTATTAGAACATTGATGGTGAGCATGGTGTTGTACCATGAATTTAAAGAATCAAAAACTTGTACTCCTAACATAGATTTGTAAATTGATGCTACTTCTATTAAAATATTTATTTCTTTTTTCTCCACTGGTATTCCCATTATGCATATGCTATAAATTTTGGAGTTGTACTAAACCCTACTGAAAATCAGAAACGGAAGATGTAAAATGGTAGATACTGCAGATATACAAAGGATTGTAAGAGGCTAATTGTGAACAACTATATGCCAACAAACCTGTCTATCTTAAAGAAAAGGAGAGTTTCTATGATTTCACAGCCTCCCAAAACAGAATCAGGAAGAAAAACCTAGCTTCCAGTTATAAACACATATATTAAACAAATCAAAATTCATCCCCAAATCAAATGCCCAGAGCCAAACAGCTTTGCTAGTGTATTCCACCAAACCGTCAAAATTAAATACTTATCCTTTTTAAACTCTTTCATAAAATTGAATGGGAGGAAACACTCCCAAATACAGTTTGTATGGTCAATATCCTGACACACAAACAAGACAAAGCACTAAAAAAGAATATTATAGACCAATATGACTGAACACAGCTACACAATTCCAAAATAAAATCTTGACAAACTAAATCTTAAATTTCACAATTCATTAAAAGAATCATACATATGACCAAATGTAATTTATTCCAGACATGTAAAAGTTAATGTAATATACCACATTAGTGGGAAAAACAAAAATTATACAATTGCATCAATAGATGCAGCAAAAGCATTTTATAAGATCCAGGGTTATATGACAAAAACACAACTCTTGCTAAAATGGGAATAGAAGAAATGCATATCAACACAGAAGAGACTATATATGACAAAACCACAGCTAATTCAATTCCAAAAAACTGGAAGCTCTTCCCCTAAGGTCTGGAACAAATGAGGTTTTCTGTTTTTACCGCTACTCTTCAACATACTTATGGAAATCCTAGTTAGACCCATTAGGCAAGAAAAAGAATTCCAATTGTGAAAGAAGAAATAATTTTATTGCTATATCCAGATGATAGTATATCAAGAAAACCCCAAAGAGACAATAAAAAAGCTAGAAACAATAAATGAATATAGTAAAGAGGCAAGATAAAGCCAATAAGAAAAACATATTAGATATTATAGATATTTTTGTCATTTATTTCTCTTTGCTTTTCAGTTTTACAGATTTCTACTGATATATCAAGCTCAGAGATTCTTTTCGTAGACATGTCTCATCTACTAATGAGCCCATCAAAGACTGAGTAATCAAAGATATTATTCACATCTGTTAACAGTGTTAGTGATATACAATATATCTATTTCTGTTTCTAATTAGAATTTCTATCTTTCTGATGATATTGCCAATCTTTTCTTGCATGTTATCTGTGTTCTTCTATCAGAGTCTATAATATAATTACAGTTATTTTAAACTTCTGGTCTGTTATTCTAATATCCCTAAAATCTCTAAATTTCAGTAAGATCTTGCCCTTCCATCAAATTATGTCGTTCCATTTAAAATTTTTTAAATGGCGTTGTTTTCCTGAGTTATGTTTGTGCAACTTCATTATTTGTATATAAAAATGCAACAGACTTTTGAATATTAATTTTGTAACCTGCCATTTTACTGTATTTGCTTTTTATTTCTAGTAGCTTTTTATTTGCGTCTTTGGGGTTCTTTCTCTATGTATTATGATGTCATCTGCAAATAGTTATAATTTCACTTCATCCTTTCCTATTTGAATACCTTTTGTGTCTTTTTCTTATTTGTTTGCTAGGACTTCTAACATTATATTAAACAGTAGTAGTGAGAGTGAATAACCTTGATTCATTCCTGATTTTAGAGGAAAAGTTTTCAGTTTTTGTCCATTGAGTAAAATGTTGTCTGCAGGTTTGTAATAGATAGTCTTTATTATGTGAAGTACATTCCATTTGTACCTATTTTTTGAGGATTTTTAACATAACAAAGTGCTAAATCATATCAAATGATTTTTCTGCATCTATTGAGATGATTATGTGGTTTTTGTCCTTTCTGTTGATGTAGCGTATGATATTTACTGATTTGCGCATGTTGAACCAAACTTGCATCCCTTAAATAAACTACACTTGATCATGGCAGATGATTCATTTAATATGCTGTGGAATTCAGTTTGCTTGTATTTCTTGAGAATTTTCGCATCAATATTCATCAGATAGTGGTCTGCAATTTTCTTTTATGGTGCTGTCTTTATCTAGTTTTGGAATAAGCATGACATTGGCATCATAGAAACTGCTTAGAAGCTTACCATCTTCTTCAATGGTTTTGAACAGTTTGAGACGGATTGGTATTAATTCTTCTTTGAATGTTTGGTATAATTCACCAGTGAAACCATCTGGTTCAGGACTTTTGCTTTTGTGGAGATTTTTAATTATTATGTCAATTTCTTTCCTTGTGATCTATCTGTTCATGAGTTCTATTTCTTCCTGGTTTATTCTTGGAAAGTTGTATGTTTACAAGAATGTATCTATTTCTTCTAGGTTATTTAATTTGTTGTCATGCTGTTTTATATAATATTCTCTTATCATCATTCGCATTTCTTCTGTATCTGTCTTGATTATTCCTCTTTCATTTTGGTTTTATTTATTTGTGTTTTCTTTCTGTTGTCTGGCTAGTGATCTCTCGATTTTATTTATTCTTCCAAAGATAAAACTTTTGGTTTCATTGATTTTTTGCATAGTGTTTTTGATGTCCACTTCACTTATTTCTGTTCTAAGTTTTATTATTTTCTTCCTTATATTGGGTTTTGGTTTATTTTTTCTTATTTTTCTAGTTCCATTAGGTGAAGGTTTAGGTTTTCTATTTGTGATTCTTCTTACTTCCTGAGGTATTATTGTATTGATATTTCCTAAGGTAGCATTTATCTTTTATTACTACTTTTGCTGCATCCCAATGGTTCTGAATTCTCATGTCTTCATTTTCATATGACTCTAGAAATTTTTGGATCCTTTCCTTGATTTCCTTCTTTACCCAATTGTTGTACAATAATATGTTGTTTATTCTCAACTGTTTTGCAGTTTTACTCTTCTTCCTCTTTTGGTTGATCTCTAATTTGATACCACTATCATCTGAAAAGATGCTAAATATGATTTTAATCCTTGAAAATTTGTTGAGACTTGTTTCCTAACATCTATGATCTATCTTAGAGAACATTTTATATGGATATAGATAGAATTTCACCTTTTTCAACTGTGGCTCAATTGTGGCTAAGAACATATGCTGTATGATTCATATTTTCTCAAATTACCAAAGTTTGTTTAATGTTCTGGCATGTGGTTTATCTTGACATGCATTCCAAAGATACTCGAAATGAATGTGTAGTCTATTGTCATTGGATTTTCTGTTCTCTCAATGTCAGTGAGTTTCTGTTGGTTGTTGGTATTTTTACTTTTTGGACATACAGAATGTTGTACATAATTAACATAAACAACTTGATAAGTTTTGGTGATAGTTGTACACATGTGAAATCATCACCACAATCTGGTATATAGCTATTCATCACCTCCAAATTTTCTTCCTGTATTATTATTTACTATTATAACGATCATCATTTTGTGATAAAACACTATCAAATTTACTCTCAATAATACAATACAGTATTATTGATTATAAATACCTGTATTATGCAGTGAAATAAATCTCTTGGACTTACTCATCTGGTGTATCTGAAACTTTGTACATTTTCATTAATTTTCTCCAATTCCTCCTCCCTTTATCACCTGTCAACCATCATCCATTCTCTGCTTTTATGTGTTTAACTATGTAGATTCATCATAAAATAGGTATTGTGTAGTATTTGTCCTCTGTGTCTGGCTTATTTCACTAACATAATGTCCTTCAAGCTAACACATGTTGTCATAAATGGCAGGACTTCTTTGTTTTGAAAGGCTAAATAATATTTCATTGCATGTTGAGTTTTGCTGTACATGCAGTAGGATATTCTGTATAACAATATTTCCCTTCAAGGATGAACTGCATATGATGATGGCCTCAAGAGGTTATAACATATCCTACATGTTCAGTAGACTATACTATCTATCTGTGTTTGTACAATCACACTCTATAACATTTGAACAAGAATGAAATTACCTAATGATACATTTTTCAGAATGTGTTCCTATCATTATAAGACAAATGACACAGTATACCACATTATCTTTATCAATTCATCAGCTAATGGATATTTAAGGTGTTTCCATGTCTTGAATATTGTGGACAGTGCTGAAATAACATGGTAATGAAACTATCTCTTAAAGATAGTGATTTAATTTTCTTCACATATATACTCAGAGTAGGGAATATTGGACCATATGGTATTTCTGTTTTTACTTTTATGAGGAAACTCCTTATAGTTATCCATAGTGGTTGTATCAATCTATGTTCTCATAAACAGTGTATAACAGTTTTCCACATCCTCTCTAATATTTGTTGTATTTTTTTTATTGATAGCAGTTATCCTAATTGATATGAGGTGACATATTATTGTGGTTTTAATTTGCATTTCCTTCATGATTAGTGACATTGAACATATTTTCATACATTCATTGGCTATTAGTATGTATTCTCTAGACAAACGCCTATTTAGTTTCTCTGCCTATTTTTAAATCAGATTATTTGTTTATTTATCAGTTATTGAGTTGGAGGAGTTAGTATATAGATCGAATATTTTTAAAATAATTTTACTACTGCTTCATTAGTTTGCAATGCTATGGAAGTTTCAGGAGAATAGATTCAGACCTTAGTTAATGCACACATCACACTGCACCCACCACTAGATATGCAGTGACACCACGACCATTTTTACTTCTTCAACCCAAGGTTGTCCCCCGTGCTTCACTTGCCTCCCTCCTGCATTTATACTAAATGCAGTTATACTAAGATGTTAAAATATGAAGTTGTGCATTTTGAAATAACCCAAATGGAGCTTGATTATGTTAAAAATTAAGTCAGAAAGAAAAAGAAAAATGCTTAATGGTTTCACTCACATGTGGACTATAACAAAACAAAACAAACAAGCTTGGATATTGGCCCTTTGCCAGACAAACAGTTTGCAAATATTTTTTCTCAGTCTGTCATGTGATAGATAAATGGCAGATAGATGCCACAAGTCAGTGGACAAACAGGTTCTCCCATTGACTTCCATTAATTCTCAGTGGAGGGGCTTCTTTTTATTGTTAGGTAGATTTGGGATTCCAGTATCCTTACTATATATTCTCTGGCCCTATCTTAATGAGGAGGAACAGGGGGTCCACATTATCTTTAGGTGAGGGTTTAAGTGAAAGTCTTCTACTGACATGGCAGGACAATAGGGGGTAGAAATTTTTAATGCCTAATTTTGCACTATATCTTCTCTGATGTGACCCTGTGAGTATTTGGGACATCTCCTTGTAACTTGGTGAGGTACTAGTCTAAGCTGTCCAGTTGGCCCCTTCTGTTAGAGCTGAGGGTAATGGCTATAGTATTTACTGTGCAATTTGGTTCACATAGGTTATTGCTTAAAATTTTCATCTTGCTAAGCTGTGCTTTTTCAGAATAGAAGAACAGGATCTTGGATCTTTATTATTTGTAAGCTATTAAATATCCCATTTGGTGTATGATGCAAAAAGCAAACTCAGTTATCTCTTCACTGCATCATTCCTTAGGGCCTGTGGTCCCAAGCAGGTATGACTTCTTTCCACCTTTTACAGTGTTCTTTTGTTTGTTTGCTATACTATTTCCAGGGATTTTAGTTGTGCTTAGTATAAAGAGTAGGAAAAAAATATCTACTCCATATATTTGAAATCATCAGGAGTCTAAAACTAATTATAGTCTCAAATTCCTCATGCAATTTTCAAAAAGCTCGTTTTATATGACCAGAGTTTGTAACCTTTACAGTTTTGTCATGCCAATCTATAAAACAGAATTGTCATACCAAGGTACAAATTGCAAGAATAATTCTTAAGACCCATGTATTAATTTAGTGCAGAAAGATGTTCAATAGCATTTTATAATTTCATTTCCAAATTTGATTACAATATGTTTTCTTTGTATGCCAACTAAGATTTCTTCTAAGTTCCATATAAATGCAAAGTTACCTTAGATATTCACTAATAAAATAAAAAAATAAATGAAGTTGACTTTATACTTGATAAGATTTTGCATGAAATGCAGGGTAAAACAGACTAACTTCAATTAATCCAAGTAGATTAACTATTCTTTTTATTTGTTGGGGGTGGCATTTTTGCTTCAAATTCAGGAAATATAGTAATTTGGATGTATCTATCATTCAATGTTAAGTATGAAGACTGAAAGTCTGAAATGCAGAGTTGTTTTATAAACTCCTAAGTGAAAATTGCCTAGTATAAAATTAAAACATTTATGATTTTAAATTTTCCAACTTTGCTTCTCAAATAAGATCAAGCACTAACGAGTATAGTTCTGTTTTAATTTCCCATTACATATTTGAATTACAACATCTTATTAAAGCTCCATTAAATTGTTACATACTTTCTCTATTTCCCACCTATGAATACTGATTTCTATCAAATATTAAATATATAAGCTCTTATTTTACAATAATCTTAGTTACAGATTCTTGTGAAAATGATAAAGTGGGCAAAAGTAGGAAGATACTAGTTTCCTTAGGATGTTTCTTGCTTCCTTTATGTCATAAAAGTTTAGAATAAGAGAAGAAAATGCAAAGTAGAAACCAATTTTTACAAATTTTATGTAATGTGCACGTGTAGAAAGACTATAATCTGAAAGACTGGAAACAGAAAATGCTGATGAGGATGCACAGAAAATGGTATCCCTTTTACAATCCTGATGGAAGTGCAAATTGGTGCAACCTTTACTGAAAGTAGTACAGAGATTCCTCAAAAGGTTGAGAAAGGAAATTTCATATGATCCTATCATTCTACTTCAATATATTTACCCCCAAAACACAAAGACACTAATTCACAGAGATATATGCACTCCCATGCTTATTGAAGCATTCTTTATAATTGTCAATAATTGGAAACTGCCTAAGTTAGATTAATGGATAAAGTATATATAGTGTTACATGCATAC